>WBMW01001714.1:0-159679 GCA_013396635.1 Penelope pileata
TTTTATTTTTATTTTTTCTTTTGGGCAATGACCAGCAGTTCCAATATTAGCTAAAGCAAAGATGTAGAAATCTAACACGATCTTTTCTGAGCAGGAACTATCAATGTTCTTTTTTTCTTTTTCTTTTTTTTTTTTTTGCCTGAATGTTATTCATCTTAAATTTACATAGTAATTTGTGTTATCTTCATCTCTGAGCTTACATTTTTCTTAACATAACAGACAGAAACATTTATACCTTACAGATTTAAGCCAGAGGATATTCCCACTATTACATCTCAATGTCTAGACAGCTTGCCTGGCTTTTCACTGCTGCAAACTTCTTTTTATTATCCATGCAACATGAACTGCATGGGAATCAATACTCCTTAACACAGGATTCAATTATCCAATATCTTTCATTAATTTTTTGGAAATGTGACCTGTATGCTTTGACTTTTATTTTAATTTTTGTTTCTGACATTTTGTGGGAGCTGTCTTGATTCCTTCTTCATTTTTCTCAATGCAACTTCTGCATTATTTTCCACTGGGAAATTAGTTTTCTACTCAATCTTTCATGTGGGCAAAGAATAAATCCGTAATATTTCTTTGCAGAATGAATAGACAGTTATTTGTGGAAACTTCTTTTATTATATCTGGGCTTCAGCAGTAGAACTGCTGTCTGTTACAGCAATAAAACAGGAGGAAAAAAGAATACCACTTTCAGAGGTATGGAGTTAAAAAAGGTATAAATCAATACAAAATGTCTTCGTGTATCCCTGTATTCCTGGTGTCAAGTTAGTTTCCCATGAAGTATTTGCTTCATTTAATACTTCAAACTCCAAACTGCATTGATTTAAATCTGTTTAAAATATTGCCAGGTAGGGTATGTTTGGTAGAGCTGGCAAGAAGACACATCTAGTGGTAACACTATCAGCGTTCCAAATATTCATCACAAGATATACATGAACTTTTTTTTTTCTAACTTAAATTGTAAAGTGGAGGAAATTTAAATTGGACTACTTTTTTTTTTTTTTTTTTTTGCAATTATCAGATTATATACACACAGCTAAATATGGTTCATAAAAAAATTGCTATATTGAATATTTGATGAACGTGTTTTTTTTTTCCAATGAAGGAATTGTAATTTCTGAACACTGTTATTATAAAACAAATCTTCAGTGAAAGCAGAGTTATTTCCGTGAAACAAATACTACTAAAATCTGAATAATGCACAAAATTTAGCATGAATTTTTAATGTATGCCTACAATAATAAGTTCAAAGCTGTCTTCCACTTTCTTTCTTCCTCAAAGGGAAATGTTCTCAATGTTTCCTGCATTCCCCACACTAAGTTATGTTTGTCAATAATGACAAACAGGTGAAGAGGGGCAAATACCATGTGCAGTGAAAGCTTTCCTAGCACTAACATTTTCAGTGTTTACATTTGTCAAACATCACGTTGTTGATAAACTTTTTAAAAATTATACTGTTCCCAAAAATCGTGCAAACTTCTCAAAGATTTCAGTAGACTCACCCATAAATTGAGCTTTTATGTGATATTTGTTTGTTTGTTTTGTTATGGGTACATTTCCAATTATCTGTATGTCTCAACTATTATATTCAAAGTCAGGTCTTCAGCATGTAAAGGTTTTTTTGTTTGTTTTTTTTTTGTTTCTCTACAAGTTGAATACTAAGAATATCATCGTTAAATAACAAGGCATGCCTGCTCCCTGAAAGACTTTGCCTTGGAGGTTTATTAGAAATTAAGGGGATAAGGTGTGCATGTTAGTGTTGCCAAATCTTCCTTTGATACCACTGATCAATGTGAACTACTCTCAGCTTTCTTCAAAATTTGCATTTTTAAGTCCTGTCAAGAACACAAAGAACAAGGTGATTGCATCAAGAAATCTAAATCTATGTGTGTGCTTTGAATCCATCAATCCACACCTGCTGCTCACTGTTAATGACCAAGCAATGTTGTTTTTCAGTCAAAAGATGCAACTGTCAACAGTTATCTCCAAGAAATAGACCTCATCTGCAGCAGATTTCTTCAATTATCCTTTATTTCTATTACTTGTGTCTACAAGCTCATCATTCTAAATAATAGCCTGGGAAGAAATAGATAAGTCAAAAGAATGGGGAAACAAAACACACACACAAAGGACTGTCAGAAGTCTGATTTCAATTTTCTGCTTACTATGGCATGGTTTCCATAGTTCTGCCAGGTGTCGACCCTCACCAAAATTTTAGTCTTGTTGCTTTCAGATCAGTCCCACCCAATGCCCTAGGGAGCCCAGGGCTGTAGCACAGATGTATTCCAGGAAAGGAAACCTGCACAGGGAGGTGAGGATATGGAGATGGGGCATACCTGAGCCCACATCACAGCCCATTTACCAATTGCTGAGGATTATGCCTTTTCTGTGGGTCTTTTGCATATGCAATACTTCACACTGCAGCTCAGCAAGAGGCTTCATTTTGGTTCATCAAATCACGTGTGATTTGGCACTTGAATTTTGCCAGGAGTTGACCATACTAGACCAGTAACCATATATTGGAAGAAACTCCAGGTATGGGTTTGTCTCATCAATACTAGCGCTGCTGTGTCTCTATACTAAAACCACCTTAAAATCCTCATCCCTCCTCCTACTTTTCTACTCACAGGATGATTTGATGTATGCCTGACAGGGACACTGCAGAGTGCAAGCTGTCCTTTTTACACCAGTGTACAAGAAAAAACTATTTGCATGCATTCAAAATGACCTAGCAAGAGGCTAATTTAAGGCAATGCTCCCAGGCAAAAGATGTCATGCATGTCTGTAAAATCTAAGAACAAATGAACAATACTGATGAATAAGCGTTCAGCAGTTTGCAACCCTCCCTAAATTCCACCTGCAAATCATAAATCCAAACCAATGTTTTGTCATTATTCTGGGACACACATAAAAACTGTTAAAGATGAGAGTTTATATATAGACAGACATACTCCAGGGAAAGGAATGTGAAGGAGGAAAAAGATCAGGGATTACCCTAAAAATGGTCCTAAATACTAAATAAATTTTTGTGAAATCGTAAAAGCACAGAAGAAGACAAAGAAATCACTGTTCTCTGTTACCTGGAAGGCTTCCACATCATGTGATCATTGGATGATTAATGTATTCACCTAGTAATAATTACAGTGCCAAATAATAGAGGACTCATTACATAGCCTGTCAAATAATGCAAACAAACACTGAACAAAATGCATCTTAAACTGCAGAGAGAGAGATCAATTTGATTGAATGAGTGAGGTAACAAACAACTGGAGTTATATCACCAAAAAAAAAAAAAAAAACCACCACAAAACAAACTGAGAGAGATGACTCAGTAATTTAAACAATTTCCATTTACTGTGGCTAGGAAAAATCTTTCTCTGGAGATAATATTTTCTGTAATTTTCTCATGCAAAAGTATTCTGAATTTTTTCTCTTAGTTTCCTGTGAAACACAAAGAAGCCATGTTCTTGAAGATACAAGACAACACAAGTGAGTGGCCTGGTCCAGCTTGCAATGCAATTTGTGAATGATTTTTTTTATGTCCCTGTGAACCTGCATTTGAGAATTGAGAAATCTCTCCTCTCTCATCATTATTTGCTTATCTGGGGAGATGGCAGGTACGTTTAACAGTAGCTTGCAAATAGGAATCTTATTCAAAGCCCATTAAAATCAATAACTTAGATTTGAATGCACTTCAGATCTGATGTTTGAGTGTGCAAAAGTATCATAAAATTTGAAAAAAAAGAAGAAAAGAAAGCCCATTGAGGATATTTTGGACTTGCAGTGATGTACATATCTACTTTGAGTTTACTGGGATTCACGGAGATAGGATTGTCAGTTGAAGTTTCTTTGTATTTCTTACACAACTTTATTTAGTTTAGCCAGTGGGAAATTAAAAAAATTATTGAATATGCAAGTAAATGAAAGCAACCCCAAGAAGTTATTTGGCAGCAGGAGGAATATACTTCATTTCAGATTCTGTCTCATGACATTTTCTTGGTCTTGGAACTTAGATTTGCATTCTTTATTTCAGAACAGATATGAAAAGCACTGAAAGAAAAGAACAGAGGAACTCTCCATCTCATTTGAAAATAATTGACTAAAATGGCTTCCTTAGTGAAACCCAGGCATCAAAAATAATTATGAGAGGTGGAAAGGGAATAATAGAATTCTTTTCTTTCTTCTTAAGATTGATTTTTTTTTTTTTCCCAAAGGCAGCAGATCACTTTGGTTTATTTTTAGAAACATTTTTTTTAACTGGTTTTAAAGCCATTGTTCTTGAGGAAAGTTCTGTCAAACCTCATCTAATCAGAAGATTTCTTGTTTTTTTGTGGACCTTTTATTTTCCTCTGGATGTTGATGAGTAAGGCTAAAAGGCAAATATGATACTAAGGACTTCTGACAAATAATATTAATGGGAAAGTTTCTGTTTCATTTCTCCAGGATGTGACTGCAGGTTTTGAATATTGGCTGATGCTGGAGGGAGAACAGATTAACCATGCTACACTCAGTAGACTCCATCACATGCTATTAGTGTATTAAAGAGGAACTAGAGACAGAAGTATCAAATTCTCCATCTAGCAGAAAGAGCAATAAAGCAAAGACAATGGAAAAATAAGGTTATAAAAGTGATTAGCTATGGTCATTTATCTTCCAAATAACCTGATGCATGTAGGATGACATTGGGAAGAGCTTTAGACAAGCTGCACATACTTTGGAAACAAAAAGACCTAGCTTGATCCCATCTAACATTAGATATCAACCTGAGTTATGTGTAATCACTATTGTCAGTGAAGAGAGGGAAACAACTCTGAAGGCAGATTAAGATCTTCAGCATCCATCTCTTTTCATTAACTGTAGCAAATGCAAGGCTAACAGGATCCTTAAATAAAGTGTCTTGGCAAAATGCCTAATTAGATGGAATCCACCTGATTGGAGACCTCTGGGTCTAAGAATCTGTTTGAAGTGTGAAATTGTGTTTTTCTCCATTTTCTCCTCCCAGTTCTTAATCTGATCCCTCAGTGCTTTCCTCCTTTCAGTTCTTAATTTTCCCTCCTTCCCTTTTTCTCTGCCTGGTCCTTCACCATTCTCCTTTTTTCTCAATGTATGCTCATTCTCATACAACAAGGTAACTCCTAATCTAAAAAATATCAGGTAGGAATGAGAGAAAATTATTTCTTGTGTGTTATAACTCCCACTTGTTTCTACTGAAATTATAATCTCCTTTAGAAGCGTTGTCTGCTACTCTTAGGGCAATGCCAAGCACAATAGGGATCTCTGAGTCCTTAGCTATAAACATAATAAAAGCAGTTAATAGCACTAAGGGAGCGAATGGGTCAGCCAGCCTCCCTCTCCTTTCATTTTTGTGAGTTGGAAGGTTCACATCAGTACAAATGGGAAAGCAGATGAATGATAACACAACTTTAATGCTGCAAAATTTCTACAAATAAACTGCAGAGCAGGTGTTCAGAGGAATTAAGTGATTCAGAGTAATTTACAGAGGCAGAAGCATCAATTTGAGGATTGCTGAAGTGTAAGTACTGAAACATCATGTTTTATTACATTTTCAACTAGTGAATGTCAGCTGCTTTATTGGTTTTAACATCATCTCTGGTGCACCACTAAATTTACAGAGTACACCATTTGGATATCTAATAAGCATGGACTACTAACGTCAGATGCCTGTAATTCTGCTTCATTTGTGAGTACCATGAAACTAGAGAAATACTTTTGGTTCTGATTGGCTTTCGTTCTATTCAGTTTTCGGGCAATTATAAAATAATTTCTGTGTCTCTTGAACAAAGTGTTAGCAGTTAAGAGATCGTGCTTGTTTTGTTTTAACTTTTGTTCTAGTTATAAAGTTTTTTCACTCAGATCTAGAAGAAAAATAAAGCTGATTTGCAAGCTGAAAACCTGGCTTGCTGAGTTATATAACAGAAGGGACCTCTCTGCTCCCAAACAAAAGTGTAAGCAATAAAATCATGAACCAGCTAAGCAGTCAGTTAAGGGATTCTAAAATCAATTAAAACAGTTTACTGCAGAACTTAAATCTTCAGCTAATGAAAAGAGAATTTCCTCTTGCTAAAAGAAAATAAAAATCCATTAGCATGGGTAACATAAAAGCATTTAATGCAAAGGAAAAAAATCATTTTTTTTTTCAAACATTCTGTTGTCTAATGAAAAAAGAAAACCAAAACACCAAGGTCAAGGATGTTATTTTGAAGCTCCATGAACATGGCAGTGACTCCTTCTGCTGACACTGAATGTTGCATTACAATTCAGGGCTCTATCCAATCACTAAAGCCTTTCTCAACCATGACCCATTACTTTGTCATTTTGCATAATATCATCTTGCATTGACTGGGTCTCTGTCATTGCTAATATTCCAGAGAGTACTCTCTGTATAACTATCTATCCAGGAGCTGCTTCAACCCACAATGTTTTGGAGGTGTCTTCAAGGTGAGGAATAAGCTCACCTTTGGCATTTTACAGACCTGCTGTGAGTCATTTTTGAGCTAGAAATGGGAATGGTATTGGATTGCTACTGAGGGAAAAGTTTAGGTGGGTGAAGTGAATTCAGTGTGGGTGGCAGGTCCACATAGCAACTAATATAAAAACTTGCCAATGACAACAAGTGGGCAGAATCTCATTTTTTTATGTGCTCTGGATAGACTGCAGTGAATTCAAAACTAACCAAGCTGTTACTTCTTCCTAACATAAAGGAAGGGTGCCATCTAATGAGCACTACTAGTAATTCTTGCCATATCGCAAGCTTTTTCTGCCTTATGGGAGCAAACCTTATTTATTACGTGACAGTTTGCTTCAGTCTGCTCAGCTACTGCTGACCTGAGCCTTAGAGCATTTAATGGTATTATGAGCTGGCTCTTGGCAGCGTACCTAAGGATAAAGATGCTGCCTATGTGCTTTTAAATGCCATTTGTGTCTATTTTTTTCTTTGTGTATCTCTGTGAGTAATGTGAGCATGATTTTGCTGTCATCCTTATATCAGCTTTAGCCAGCTTCACATTCAAACATACAAGGATGTTACCATAATAAAGAAAGCCACTATAAGCACTGCAGGAACATATACAGGTATTCATCCCTACTATTTCCACCTTGTGCTTTGCAAAGTAACTTTTACTACAGGTGTGATTTTTTTGGTGTAAAACACCTTTCAAACAAAAAAAAGCTTTGAGAGCTCATAAGACATTAAATGCAGTGCCCAGTTTGATCTCTTTACCAACAGAGTCTCTCATTTGAGCCATTTACTCCTTCAGGAGCTCTCTGCAATGTGTTGCAGAGGAAAGGTCATTGCAAGTTCACATCCTTTTATCATTCACCACTCAGCACACTCTGCTGTAGGTCATGAATTTTCATATTCAGAAAGTGTTCCTGCAAAGAAGAGGCAGAAATAGGTTTCCTTATTTGGAATATATATAAAAAGAAGTGAGAAGTTAAATAACAACAAATAAAATATAAACAAGACCTTTGTAAGAACTTTCTAAAGGTAAGGATAGTGAAATGCTGAAATTAATAGTCTGGAACATTGCTAAATCTCCATCATCAGAATCCTTTGAAAACAAACTGAGCAAAATACCTGATAGGGTCAGAAGTAATACGTGATCCTGCTTGGGACAGCAAGATGAACTAGTTCATCTCCAGAGGTCACATATAGTAATTTCATGCATGATTGCAGCTTTTAATGTATCAAAAATGGACATAGGGCAAGTCTTATCTAATTATACTTTTTTTACATTAATAAAAATAATTAATTATTCTCAAAGTGAATCTAATTTATCCTATGTACGCGAAAAGCTGACTGATTTGTTGCCAGGACAAATGCTGCCTTGTCATGCAGTAATGCAAATATTACTGACTTCTAGTCTATTTCCCACCTCATGGCCGTGTTCTGAAGCACTTAGCACTCTCAGATCAAAGGTACAACAGCTCTAGAAATTTTAGTGCAGTTTGGAGGATATCAGCTGCCATACTTAGGCAGCAGCTTGCAGTTAAAAGTGAGGTCATTCCATCGCCTTCCACTTAAATCTATCTAAATTAAATTCTCTGCAGGATCAAATGTTAATTCAGGAAGTGATTTTAATTT
Source organism: Penelope pileata (assembly GCA_013396635.1). Classification (NCBI taxonomy): domain Eukaryota; kingdom Metazoa; phylum Chordata; class Aves; order Galliformes; family Cracidae; genus Penelope; species Penelope pileata. Next base: position 8,114 of record WBMW01001714.1, read on the forward strand.
CAATAGTACTGTGATCAAATGACCTCTAAAGGTATGAGTTAATATTCCCTGCTGCTGCAGTCAGTTCTCCTCTTTTTTTTTCCTTCTGAAAATAAAACTGAAGTTGCTGCCATTCTTTTTGCCTCTCCTGGGATCTTGATACCAATGTATGTGACCAACACCAGCTTGCACGAAGTACTCCCTCAGGAAAAAGAAGTAGTTTTTAATCTAGCAAATATCACAGACAGACTCTCATACTGAGTTTTAAATAAAAGCTTCTTCAGACTTTTGACTCATCAGGACCAGTGCAGAAAAAGCCACCCAGGCCTGCCACCACTGAGCAACGACTGATAACTTTGCTCTCTCACTCTATGTAGAATGCATTTACAGTTCTGTCACCCGCAGTCCCAAACACATTTTTATTTTTCTGTTTGTCTTAGAACCAAACATCTCTAAATAGATATTTCAACGGTGAACTGATCAGATTCATTGATTGATAAGTGAGTATAATCCACAAGAAATTTGAACTCATATTAGGAATCAAAGTGTTATTTACAGCACAGACTGAAGCTGAACAAGTGAGTAATGGTACTTGTCCTGGTCTTGACTGCTGCAGTTATTTTTCTTCCTAAGAAATGATAGGATGCTGCGTTTTGAATTTAGGATAAGAATAATGTTGATAACACACTGGTATTGAGTAGTGCTTACACTAAGTCAAGAACTTACGGCTTCTTGTGTTGCCTGGCCAGTGAGGGGACTGATGGGGCACAGAGAGCTGGGAGGGGACAGAACCAGGGCAGCTGTCCCAAACTGGCCAAACGGATGTCCCATGCCATATAATGTCATGTGGAACCACAGAAGTGGGGTGAGTCAGCAGGAGGGGCTGCCACTGCTTGGGGACTGGCTGGGCATGGTCAGTGGGTGCTGAGCAATTGTATTGTGCATCAGTCATTTTATACATTCTTCTATCATTATTATTATTATTTTCCCTTCCTTTTCTGTCCTATTAAACTGTCTTTATGTCAGCCCACAAAAATGTCATATCTTTTTCCAATTCTCTCCTCCATCCCACTATTGATTGAGGGAGAGAATGTGGTGCTGAGCTGCCTGCTGGATACAGCAATGCTGCCAGATGTCAAATTGTACCCAGCTCTCTCTTCCAACAGCTACACTAGAGGAATGACAGAGATGACTTGGGTGGCAGCTGCTGAAAGCTTTTCAATCTCTCTATGAACATGGCTTTTTTTTCTGCCTTGCACACCTCTGTTTGATGTTTATTTAAAAAAAAAAACACTAAAGTTTTGATATCAAATCTTTAGGACACGATCACACCATTTTGCTAAGTAAATGAATGCTAAGTGCAAATAGAATTTATTCTTCTCCATTGTTGCTATTTTTGTCATCATCTTTGCACAGTTACATCTTCAGTTGTGCTCAGCCAAAAGCAGAAAACTGGTCAGGATATTCCATCTTCTCCTGTATGTATTTTGTATGTGTTTACTGCATACCTCCAAAATATTACAGAGGCAAATACTCTTATTTCATTGATATAATCTTCTCTTTCCGTGAAATATTAACACTGATCAATCAAACAAGCCTTACAGCATAGCGATTCTGCAAGTCAGGTAGCAATGAATGAGCAGTCATTTCTGTTCTCATAAAGTTTTTATTCCATCTTTCTGTGATATCTAAAACAATTTATCAGAAGAAAGCAAGCCCTCTGGGCCACATCAAAGCCTGGACTTCTTGGACATGGTCTCTTTGAACGCTTATTCAGTTCTGACACTGTGGTGAAACACTGTCACAACATACTCACACAACTGCCCTTGTAAGGCCCCATCTGGAGCACTGTGTCCAGGCCTGGGGCCCCCAGCACAAGGAGGATGTAGAGCTGTTAGAGTGGGTCTGTGAAGATGACCGGAAGGCTGGAGCACCTCTCCTATGAGGAAGGGCTGAGGGAAGTGGGCTTGTTCAGCCTGGAGAAGAGAAGGCTCCAGGGAGGCCTCATTGCAGCCTACCAGTACTTGAAGGGAGCTTACAAGCAGGAGGAGGACTGTATTTTTACAAGGGTAGACAATGATAGGACAAGGGAGAACAGTTTTAAAGAGGGGAGATTTAGGTTACATGTTTGGAAGAAATTATTTGCTCTGAGGGTGATGAGGCACTGGAACATGTTGCCCAAAGAAGTTGTGGATGCCCCATCCCTGGTGATGTTCAAGGCCATGTTGTGTGGGGCCCTAGGCAGCCTGAGCTGGTGGGCAGCAACCCTGGAAGGGGGTTGGAGTTAGATGATCTTTAAGATCTCTTCTAACCTAAGGTCTTCTATGATTCTATACTTGTCTTTGTATCTCAAGGTCTGAAATGGAGGGAAAGCATTTCAGGGTAAGTCTGCTTTGTGATGCAACTTGAGCAGAAGAGAGAACAATTCAAGAAGAATAACACAGGGTGGCTCAGTAACTTCCAGGTGCTGAAAAGCACACGATGTGCCCCTGACACACAGTGCTGAGGGTTACACAGCGTTGTGTGAGGGTACCAGGAAGACTGAGAAGGATGAAGAAAATACTAGGTGCTTCATTTTTGTCATATGAGGCAGGAAGTGTCTCAGACTTGCTTTCTAGAAGCTTTCAGAGCTAAAATTCAGGCAATCTACTGTAAAACCACTGCTGCTGACAGTAACTGTGACAATAAAGTTTTTTCCTTTTGCTGTGTATTGTTGAGCTACTTTCTAAGCCTTGATATGTCAACCTAGGTACACCAGGAAGGGTTTCACTCCTCACACCAGATCTTTAAATTCCCTGGGAAAACGTCCTTATGTTTCCAGAATACTCATGTTCTATTGGTGGCCAAAAGCTGAAAAAGTATCCCTGGGATACCATTTTCTCTCCATCTGCTGCTGCTTCAAAAGCAACACGCTTGCAGTCTGTCACTGTAAACATCACGCAATGATTTGGGATTTTATTTTAGCTTATGCTCGTAACAAAACTGGAAGAAATCTATAAGAAATAAGAAAGTAGAGATTCAGAGCATGCATGACTTTTTTTTTCCAGTTCTTACTGCAGATATGCTTTATGAGGCATGTCAGAGATTCACAACACGGCTCACAAATATTCTTCTTTTCAAACAGTGTCTTTTGGAGTGGGTTTGTACTGAAAGCGCTTCTCCTCTCAACCTTTCCAAGTGCTGTTGACAGTAAATGACATTTCAAAGGATCTATTAAAAATGTCCTTATACCTTCATTAATTTAGAAGACCTCTTTGCACAGTGCTCTTGTTCAAAGCTGTTTGGTATGAAAAAGAACAAAAATGAAGTGTTCTTCTGCTATATTTGATAATGAATCACTCTCTGAGATTAAATCAATTGAATATTACTCCTCATTTTCTGGGGGAAATGAGAGAGCTCCCATCCCAAGTTTACCTTCTTTTGGGAGATTCAGTGAGTTGCTTTTGAGACAAAAGCACATTTTAACATTTTAAAACTAATTGTTATGGCAGTTTAATGACATTATGTACTTAGTTTGCGTTTTGTAAAGACCAGATGGGATAGTCCCACCCAATGATACAACAGGACAATGACTTTGGTACCTGGACCTCAGATGGCAGCTGGGGGAAGACCTATTTCAATTAAATTACACTAATTAATAAGACTAGTTAATTAGTAGGATATTTTGTAAGTTATTTTACAAAAATCAGAAATGAAAGGATAATTATGGTATGCGGCTTTTCGGTGATCAGAAAAATTACAGAGGATTAAGATCTTGAAATTGTGACATGATAGACCGATGAAAAAATAGAGCAAGAAATTTTGTCGTAATTATTCTGTGTCTGAACTCATGGAAGCATGATGAGTAAAGGTGAGCAAAGGTTTACAGGGCCTCAAACCTTCCCATTATGAATAGCTGATGACAGAGGACGTTAATAAATGTCAGTAGAATTTAATAGGTTCTCTTGGTTTCAGGGACTTTTGTCACAGTTATTCAGAGTGACTTCAGGAGAGTGCATGGTCTTGCCCCTGCTGTCTGCTCTGCTATTTTCAAAATAACTAGGGGAAATTTTATCAAACTTGTTTCACACCTAGTAAATCCAAATCACTTGCGTTTTTGGATGATGTTGAATTTCAGAGTAGGTGCAGGACGGGGAGAGGATGGCTATTGTGGGTAGTGCTATTAGATGGCACAAATGGCAGTACCCATAAATTTTAACAGATTTTTGGCACAGTGAGTAATTAGCGTTTTGTGGAAAAAGCACAGACACTAAAGACAAGGAGACTTTTGTTAAGCTTGATGCTCTATGCTGCCCTGAATACATTTTACACACTTTCCCAGGCTAATTGAGAGAACATGTGGCAAGTTTTCAGTATCATTTTATTAGACCTGGAGATTCAATGATATTTTAGAATTTTGACTGTATGTTTCTTAGTTTATAAGATTAGATTGTGCCATCTTGTATTTAAATAATACAAGCAATAACATTTTATCCTATGTATCCATTCAACAAGCTCCCACCATGCAATTTACTTGGAGCCACAAGCTTCAGTTAAGGACTTCAAGAAACACTGAAATACACATGTTCCTTACCAAGTTGTTTCCTTGGTTAATCAAAATAACTGTAAAAAATATTCAAACTTATTTATAGATCTGAATTTTCCTAGATTTCTTTTCCAGCCATTAAATCTTAATGTGTCCTTGTCTACTAAAAGGTCTATCTCCCACCAGCTGCATACCAAGTTTTTAAAGTCTGATTTTGAATGCAGTTTTCCAATATAAAATCAGATTGGCAGCATGTCTAGTCCACTAAATACATAATCCAAAATTAGGGCATGTTATCTGATGAAAATAGTGTGATCTCTTTAGATAGATAGACTGTGTGGTACAAATGCAAAGCATTCCTTGGCTTATGCTTTTAAATTGCACTACATAAATTACTCAATGTTAACAAAATTGCATGTTGAAGCTCTGTAGGAGCTAGCAGGCTGGGCTGTGCAACTCTGATGACAGCTGCTAGGACAAATAACACATTGATAAGACCAGATAAAAAACACACTCTAATCTTACATCTACATCAAAGATCTTCCACAGTATTCCTAGGAGTTTTCTTGGGGACAGCAAGGAATTTAACTCTGTCAGCTGCAAATTCCCAAACCTTAAGGGCAGGGTTACAGTTAACACCCTCACAAAATATTCACCTCTTGTGTCATAAGCCAAGCTAAAACCTTGATATTTCATTAGACAATGCCACTAATACTTTCATATAATTTGAAGGTGGAGGAGGAACACATCTTAATTTGAACAGTGAAATACTATAATTCAAGTAACACTTTTCTTGGAGATGGAGATTAAAATTGAAGCTTGGAGATATTAGGTTATAGTGACACAAATTGCCACAAAATTTGTCTTGCATTTTTGATATTATTTTTCTAATAAACTTAGTGGACTAGTTGGTAGGAGCTAAAAATAACTTAGCACAGTGAAAGCAAAAGCTTTTCCAAAGCACAGGGGTACATTCTTTGAACTTTTTTTGCAGTTTTCCTCCAATCTCTTTTACATACCTGGACTAGAATCATAGAATGGTGTGGGCTGAAAAGGACCTCAAAGATTGTCTAGAATTAGAAATTAATCATAGAAACTTTGCAAAAATCCATAAGCATTTTTCCAGAGCAGCAAAGTAGCAGTGAGCCTCTTGTGCAAAGAAAAATGACTTTGAAAACAGCATAGGCTGTTTAACAAACAAATCAAAACACAACGAAAAAGGAAGTAACTAAAAGGCATCAAAACTTAAGGTAAAAATCTGCTGATATTAGGCAGTCACAGGATGCAAGTACTTTAGAGCCCATTTGACATGGTGTTTCTCTATAATTGGTGGAGAGAGATAGGACAATTTTTTACTTGTGTCACTTTCTCTGGCGCTGACCTCTCTCCTTTGAATATGAGGGGAGCACAAATCACCTGGATCACAGTTTGTCCCAGTTATTCACCTAAAATTAGATGAGGTGAACCTGTGCTATGTTGTCCATTGGGTTAGTAAGAAATGATATAGCAAGAGGAGGACAATTTAGATCTCAAAGACAACTCCATGAGGATCATGATTGAGTAAAAAATGTCATTTTTTCTTGATAAATATTATTAAACATCAAATGCATCTACCTAAAGATCTTGTTCTGACCACCAATATGTTATCTGCTGTGAATCCCATCTTAACTAAATGGTCATGTATTCTTCAGGAGGTCTGCTTCCGTGAAGCATATACAGCAATTTTTCAATAAAACGATGTAAGATTTGAAAACCAGTAGAAAGAGACACTCAGTGCATTTTCTAACTCTAGGGCAGGTAGTTCAAGGTAAACAATTTCTGAACTTAGGAAAATGAAATGTCTTCTTCCTGCATATTTCTGGCTCTTTTGATAAAAGTGTCAATATTTCTTGAATTTCTCCTGGTAAATTTTAATTTTAGGAGAAAATCAGATCTCATATGCCCTTACAGGCTAATATATATTTAATGTCCTCATGTTTATTTTTCAATTAACATATGCTTTCTGAAGAAAGTCAATCACATGGGAAAAAGAGCATTATTATTGGAAAAAAACTGATGTTTACTTCATATTTTTTAGTCTAGAAACTGCTTTCCTTGGTATACAAGTGAGAAAGAGTGGGGAAGAATGGAGCACTTGATGTAAACCCACTTTTAAATTCAACTAGAGTAGAAATTTTATTTAACGCAAAGAAAAAGGATTTTTTTTCCTGACAAATGCATAAAGAATCTGATTTCATCCCTCATTTAATTTGTGAAAACCACTGAACCAAACATCTAAAACAAATTTCCTTTAGCTTAATTAATTGTACCAGCCCTCAGACAAGTGCACTCCACTGCTATGCACATGGAATTAAGTGCTCTGTATTTTCAGATGCAGATCTCTGAGGACCATTTTATAGTGCTGCCAAGAGGGAAGGTCAAATAATGCCCTTGATAAAGTGTACAGTAGAGTTGGTATAATAGACAGGAAGATCTAGACTGTTTTCTTTCATGCCCCCCCTGAAAATTTCAGATAAATTCTCAATAAGTCCCTGCGGTGCTTATCCTAACTCTGTTCCTATCCCAAAGGATGGGAATATGATTTCAACATGATTTGGTAGCCACCAGACAAATACTTCATAGCCTTCCAAAAGGTGAATAATGCTTATATATAACAAACTGGTTATTTATGTAATTCTAGTGACCTTAGATAACGCAGAAAATATTAGAAGTGAAACATTCGTGTGTGAACTCTGCAAACAAGCAGTGAAACAAAGCCATCTGCTGCAGTAAAATGTTGAGAGCAGTGCACACATGATAAAGATTACTTAGATGTAGATTATGTGGTGATTACTGCCATTGCATAAATCTTGCAAAATTCATAGATACAAGTCAAAAAGAAGAAAACAATTTAATCATCCTGCTTGACCTTTGTGTGGCATTACCCAGATAATCTCACCCAGTCTTTCTTTCATTGCTTGTAGCTGCAGTTTACCTTCCAGAAAGGCAACCAGTCTTCAAATGGGGAATTCTCTATTGTTTTTTTGTTCTCATTCTTGAAGTTAAATATACATCTTATTTCTGATTTGCATTTATTTTGTCCTACTTTACAAAATATGGGCAAAAATGTCAGAAAATGTGGTTGTATTCCAAGAAAAATGCACTGCCCTAGCAGGAGAGATGTTATTTAAAATCTTAAGGTGAGAATGAGACTTTGGATTGAAAAGATGAATGACACTGCATTACATAGTAGGTAGGTATAAGAGCGAGAAAGGGCATGGGTTATGCTAAACCTATCTCATACTCATTTAATTTGCAACACTTTTTGTCTTATGGATGTTTAGTCTAACTTCCATCAGCAGAAGGCTGAGGGGAAAGCTGAACTCTTGGACAAACTCTGAAAGCTTTTTGCATATTACTTAACCTCACAACTTCTTGATTAATGAGGAAATCTTGTGCTCTTTCTGAAAGAACTTTCAACACACTGAACTCTTCATTAAAACAAATAGGTACTTTGTTGCAGCCAAGGACACTTGCCCTTAAGAGAAATTACAGCAATCAAATGGGAGTGTTCAGACGTAGGCTGGTTACCCCACGGTTCTCCTCTGAATGAGGCTAGAATAATTTTAGAAGAGGGTTTTTTTCTGTGTTCTGAAAACAAACAAACAACATTTCTAACCAACATAAAGAACTAAAGATGAAGCATACAGAAATTTAGATCCAGAAATAGAAATGGAAAAATCAATGAAAAACAAGTAACATATAAGTAGGTGGCAAAGCAGTGCTGAAATAAATATTATTTTATGTTAGAAAACAGCATAACAACTGGAAATGGACTGACATGTTAATTAGAGAAGTGTCTCCCCAAAAAATCCTAGATTCTACAGATTCTGCTTAGCTTATTTTTACTTTTTCAGAAAACTGCATATAATCTTAATTTTTTATTGTCACCAGGATGTTTAATTGTGAGGATACTGGTACTAGAAGATCCATTTCAAACTTAAGGAAGCAGTGGGATTTTCAGGAAGAAGTCACCTTTTCATACCAGCCACAGAGATAAAAAGTTTTTCTTTCTGTTTCCTTCCCTTCCCCCTAGACCCTCATTTAATCAATAGCCAGAAGTTTCTGGAGTTTTGAAATGGAAGATCAAATATTTCTGCAAGAATTGGCAAAGCTTTTGGGGGCATGATAATTATAATGAACAACACTCATGGAATTGGACTCTGCATTGACTCACATCCTATTTCATTCACATGAGGAATTAAATTTGTACAAAGGATTAGTTGACGACAAATTTGGTTGTTTATGGATTAGAAATGAGAACGTTACAAAAATATCAACATGCAAACAATGTAATCTTGTATTACAATTGATTTTCATTGCAGTGTATAGGATTTCAGTTGTTCTTTCAAATTGCACACAATTCAAACTAAATGTTAAGGAAAATGGGAAGTTCTGACTTTGTGACAGGGAAAGAAGGGAATTAACTACTTCTCATACAGAAAAAGCATCTATTTATGACATTGAATTGATACGGAACCCGAGACTGGTAGATATGTGATCATGACATAGAAATAGATTTATTTACATAGCACTCTCTATCTGAGGATATATATGGTCCTAATATACATACACATCATTCCAGAACCATAAAAAATGGAGCAGTCATGATTTATCCTCTATTCTCTTATAAAGTGAAGCCTAGAATGATTAAGAACTAAGAGTAGGAACAGAGAGTGAAATATGGGACGGAAACTACCTGGAAGAAGAATGCTTGCCATTAAAACATCTCAACATATTTGGATCCTGTTCCACTGGATAAAGAATTGAAGAAATTTACTTTATCATAATAACAGATTACGATATTAACCATTCTAATCTGATCTGGCTTCTTGGATAAAAATGTTTAAAAAATATTAGGGAGTTACTGAAAGTGGCCAGGCTGCAAAGGTTGGTAATTTGCTCATTCTCGAGACAGGCCAGTGAAATTATCAACACATGTTGATGGTAGACAAATTGATGTCCAGTGGGAATAAAAGATGGAGTCAAACTGGGAAATAAGATCTAGAGAATCTTAGTATGACATTCAAGTACATCTAATTCACACAGAGTTGAGAATGGGGGAATAGGAAGGGCTCATTTGTTTCTTGGAAACTGGAAACATCATGAGAGAAGCCTTTTTAATATGTATTTGAGATAAAAACGTTGTTTCATGCAGAATACAGAGAATCAACTAGGCCAAACCTCTGCAAACAGTTTAGAGGTGAAGCTGAGAAGTCTTTGGATGTCACTGTCTGTCCTGTCAGCTGTTATGATAGGAACATCAACAATGTTCATGGCAATGATTTTCAGAGACATTGGAAAGGAAACTGAGCTAAAAAAGATTTGGGAAGAGAAACTTTTGTTCCTGTTAGAAGCATTTTCAATCAATGTTATTCATGAAGGCACCCTCCTGACGTGCTGATTAGCTCTAGGATGTTTTGTTCAGGTTTTGGGGGGACTCTTTCAGGTAACAGCAGAACATGTGACTGATTGGTTGGACATTTGTAATCTACCTGGCAGCACAAACTGTATCAAGCAATTAGCATAATGAATGATATTGTTCTTTAGAACAAAGGAGAGGAACATCTTCTGCTTTGGTAGGCTTGTGATTCAATCCCAGCACCTGAGAACATTTATTTCTGAAGTAAATCAGTAAACTTCATTCCACCTACAGTTACTTTTGGAATTTTTGGAAATGTGAGTGTGCGTTTGCGTATAACACACGTCCACCTAGATCTACTTCTGTACAAATACAAGTAGATGTGTTTTGGAAAATGAATTGTTCAGGTGAATGTTTCAGGGCAGGTGTCCTGCCTAAAGGCAATACAAAGCGATAAGAAGTCCAGACTGTTCAGTTCTCAGAATATAAATGAATTAATCTCACCTTATGTAAAAGTCACATAGCCAAAAGATGAGAGGTTATTGCACTTAACCCTCTTGCTGAAGTTGACTACATCTGACTACTGTATCCTAACCAAAAAGAGATTGTGTTTGTGTGCTCTGGAGGAGAATGAAAAGGACTGTAATTAAATTAAAGGGACTTACTTTTGGAGAAATAATGCCTTCACCTTGAGATGCAGTGATTTAATATCCGGGTGCTTTTCTAGTCAAGTGTTACCCACTGGATTTTCCAGCACACTGGGAGCAAGATTGCTCAAAGATTTCTCTGGAGACTTTCAGCTCATATGAGCTAGTAAATGCTTTGAAGGGTAGCTTGATGCATTGATTGTCCCTAAAAAGCCTCTGTCCTGACCTTTCAGGCTGTGCATGGCACAAATCTAAATATCTGTGCTACATAGGAAGAGGTGTTTAATGGCATGGTGTCTGGACAACTCTCGTGTTGCAATCAGCAGTCTTCCTGGTATATCATGAAAAAGACCCTCATAGCCTGCTTAACAATCACTTTATTATTCAATTTTTGCTGAAGGAACTTTAATTGCTTGCTCAGTATCAAAAAGAAAGCAAGACTCTACTTCCTCATAGTTTCAGAGAATTCACGCCTGTAGGATGCGAATTAGGAGTGTGACCGCTTGAAAAATATCCTGAAAAAATTGCTTTGATGAATATGACTTTTCTCTGTGCCTTGCTAACAGTGTCATGTTTGCTGCGTGCTTTAAGCTATTTATAAACCATGGTGATTTGTTTCCTTTGACGACCTTGTAATAATGTTGGTAAGTTATAAAAAAGAGAGATCTTGAAAAATATAGATATTCATACACTTTGGGGTCAGGAGGAATTTTTATTATTCTCCTGTTCCTACTCATGTAAAATTCCTTCTGCCCGGGAATGAATTAAGGCTTTCAGTAGTACAAATGGGATTTGTTTGATGTGTTATTAATATCAAACTCCAGCTTTTGAAGAGCTATCCTTAAAAATCAATGGCAGCATAACAAGTCCTCTATCAGGGAATGAATAGAAAGACCTTGAAGATATTAAGTTGCTTGAAGGAGTTTATAAGAATAACACTAAAAAGTAAATCTGCTTTTCAAATTTGGTCAAACATTCTTAGTGAGCTTTCGGAAAATTGCAGTCTTCAGTACTAAATGTATGGAAAGAAAGGGTTGGCCTCCCCCAACATCTTAGGTTGTTGGAGAAGGAGGAGGAGTGGGCACCTCGGTGACCTTCAGTACATGCTGTGTTCCCCAGAGAGACCTTTCTGGAGAAGAAGATGGCTATGAGGGACAGTGCTTACAGGGCCAAAATCCAGGAAAGAGAGGATTCAGGAAACATTAGTATGTTAATTCTAAAGTACCATGCATCATTTTGTTCCTAGCAAGAAAAGCCTTGGATGCGCAGAAGTGGAAATAAACCCACTGTAATTGTGTTTCCAGAGAAGGTGGTGGCATCTAGACCTTGAGTCATGTTCTACAAAGAACTGAATGGAGTCAATGAAGTCTTACTTTTGCTCACAGCAGCCTTAGAAAAGTGAATTTTCCTGGATGTTCCTAACATATATTGCTGGAAAAGGGCAGGAGATAGCCATGAAAATGTTGTTTGTACTTGCCACTTATGCATTTTTAAAATAGTTGTTAATGATCAGTCAGAAACTAAAAACTAGGTTTTGCTGGATTCTTCTGGAATAGTTTATAGACATAAGGCAAAGGAACAAACAACTTTTATATCCTGCAATTTTAACAGAATGAAACAATTCCTATGGTCCAAAAGCTCAGGTTTTTACTAATTTTCTTTCTCCAGCTCTTTGATGTGCAACCAGAGAATGTTGTTAATTAAAATGGGCCCCCAGGGGAAGGGCTGTTGCTGTGTTGAGATAGAAAAAAAAAAGAAAAGAAAAAAGGAACCGGCATAGTTTTGAATTGTAAGGAACTAAGATAACACCATTTAAAATTCATTTCCACTGAGTGCTCTGAAATTTGATTACTTGTCCCCAGAAGACACAACCATTGGGCTAGATCACCGGGTGGTGTTGATCAGCATTGCTCACACTGCAGTCATGATGGCGGCTGCAATGCATGTGAGCCCTGATGGTACATGAAAGTTCATGTTGTGAAAGAACATCGTGCCAAACCAGAGATGGACAGACACCCTGGAAGCAGCCACAAGAACTTGTTTTCCATTCTTGTTGACCAAAGTCACCTCTGATTGATTTAATATGTGTTTTCCATTTCCTCTCCAATGCTGCCTGAGCTGTTGTTTTGTAACTGTTATTTGTTACAGCCTGTGTTCACTGACTCATTCCTGCTCTTTTCCCAAGTGATGTTTGCAATGAAATAGTAAGTGAGCATAAAATACAGACTTGGACATAAGAGAGGAAATTGTTTCAAAGGCAGTGACAAGATCATTGAAGGAGATATTGATCTGATGTCTTTGCTTAGGAGTTTTTTTAATCAAACATTGCATTACAGTAATGTGTCAGGTAAAATTGCACAGGTACTGTATGGATTTTGGCATGGAAAACACTTTTCTCTCCTTAGAATGCTTATTGAGTGCACTTGAATTTTGTTTCCATTTATTACTGGGAAACTGCCACACCCAAGGATTGATGAAGGTGACCAAAGAACATTCTTGGATTATTTTGCCTCAATTGAGAAATGATGCAATGGACTAATCATAACCTTTTACGCTGCTTCTTCAGGAGGACTATGCAGGATATTCTCTGCCTCCCATCTGGTACAGCTCAATTTAAGGGGCAGGATTTTTTTTGTATGATAATGTTCATACAAATATTAAATGCTTTGCATAGGCCACTCAATGTGAATCGAAGCAGGAAACTTGGGTATTTCACACATAGTTCAATGTTTAGGAAGTGAGTACTTCCTTCCCCTGCTTTTCCCTTGAGAGTGGGAATAACCCACTTGGTTTTCCCAAAGCTTGCAGCCTGGAACTGGGGGCTTAGGGCTCGCTCTGAGGAGAGAAAAATTATTCCAGGTACGCTGGGCCTCATGGGTCAAGATTCACAACCATTTTCAATAGAGTTTAAGCAAAGACACTACAGTTCCTTTTTTTTTTTTTCTGTATTTTTAGAGACACTTCTTTTATTAAATGAAAGGTGATCACCTTGTAATTAAAATCTCCCTTTGCGCTTTTCTATTTCTATCTTACTTGAGGTTACTCTCACCTGCAATGTGGTCTGTGACGTTTGCCAGACCAAAATATCCAGTTTTTATAGAGGGTTTCTGTCACAATCTGACTCATCTTGGAACAATTGCATGAAATTGAAGGATATGCAGTGAGAATACTTTGAACAAAACCAGCAAATTGACAACAGTTCTAAGAGCTCATTTGTTAGAGTTGTTGCTAAAATCTCTAAAAGTACAGATCCTTGACAAAATCTGTCCTAATACCTGAATTGAGCTCCCAAACAGATCCACAAGCTTGAGAGAGAAAAAGAGAAGCCTGCAAATTCTTCATTTATATTCTGCAGTACAACCAGTGTCCAGTAATGATCCTTTGTGAGGAGTTTGTTAAATTGTGGTGGGTGGAAAGATATTCCTACAGTGAGATTGATATAGGCAGTACAAAGGGATATAGAAGTATCTTGCAAAAGTTGATGATCTTCTAAAATAAGATCTAGCAATCATTTGGGTAGAAGTTTTCCATACTGACATATTCCAAAGGCCACAAGTTATTCTGTTTTGTTCCCGTGTAAATAGTGAAAGGACAAGATAAGGAGACAATAGTTGGTTGTTTCTTTCCCTTAACATCCTCCAAAATGCTCCATGTGCTTTAGGACAAATTAATTGAAGAAATTATATTCTGTTTGCCTAGCCTGAAACAGATGTGAAAAGCTCACATCCATTTTACTGTTTTTGTCTTATTTTTTTTAAGCAGTCTTGAAATTTCTCAAAAAAATTTTTTATTCTTTTTTTTTCTGCTCTTCTCCTACAATCCACATTGTTACAAGCTTCTTTTTTTGCCTATTCAATAGATATGTTTCAATGTAGCAACCTGAACTGATCCCCCTGTATCTCCTCACTGTGTCTTTAAACACATCTATCTTATTCTTTGGGCAAAGGCCCCTTTTGGAGTTACAAGTTACAGATTTTCTCAAAAGCTGGATTTCAGGCCGCCAGAGCACTAACAGTCTCAAGGTTAAAAAATAATAATAGAATTTGAGGTTGTATAGTTAATACAATACTACCACAATCCTTAGGGTCTGACGTAAGACTTGCAAAGGCACACTTGGGTCGTTCAGAAATTAAGAGTATTTTCTTTGTAAAGTCAAGTCATTATTTTTTTTGCATGATATTTTAATCGGTGGAAGGTATTTATATCTTACTTATCTTGCATAAAGATAGACAAGATTGGAGGCTGGAAGGCAATGTGTAGATGAAGAAAATCACATAAAAATATGCCTGAGAACTAGCTTTTCATATTGCCTTTTCTACTTTTAAGGAGCAAGCAATTACAAGATCACAACTTGCAAGGTTTCTTTGCTTTAATTCTGGTTATTCTTTTTTAAGTATTTACAGTGTGATGCTTTTAGAACTGCATATTCAAATTGTAAGCTCTGCAAGAGTGCATATGAATGAGCTTGCTTTGCCAAACCATCCCTTCCTAAATTAGGAAATGTTTTCCCTTGTCAGCAAATTTCATTCTTTTTTAAAGAGATCGGACTGTGATTGCATGTTATTTCCTATCCCAGCTCTAATTGCAGACAAATTCCTTATGTTTCAGAGGAAAGATTCCTTTAATAGGAATTTTGATTTAATGTTATATATTCTACTGTTATATCTGAGCAAGATTTGACTCACTAACTTCCAGCAGCAAAGGTATCATTCTGTATTGTTTCAGATAACTTTGAGATGATAAGAACTACTTTCCCCCTCTGTTTTCTGTATGATGTTGTTCACTTTAATGGGAAAAAAATTGCCACACAGGGAAGAAGTTTTCCTCTCTGGTGTTATAAGTGCTACATGACTTCTGACATCTGCAATTAGTAACTGAGGATGAACATTTCAAAAGGCTAAAAGGCTATTTGTATTTTGCTCCAGGCATCTTGTGTCTGAAGAATTTGTCATGTTTCTGAAAAAAAAAAAAAAAGAACTTTGTTGTTAAGACATTCTTCAGTAGAAGACGAGAAGAATTCATATACTGAACTAGTTAGTTTTATTTTACAGTTTAGCTTGGTTCTAGTACACTATTACCCAAGCAAATGTTTTAACCACACTATTAATGTGGTTTCTGATCAGCCATTATAGCTGATTCAAGTTAACATGCCTGGCCTTCATACTTTCCTGCTTTCTCTAAAGCAAGAAAAACAAATCTTGAATAATAATCTGGGAATCTCTGGCTTGGCTGCTAACATTTTCTTGCCATCATTTTCTTTAAAAGAAAGGGGTAGAATTTCTGTCTGCGATGCTGGGAGCACTGTCTTGTATTTTTTCTCGTATATAATTAGAATGTCAGGAAAAATAAAACCTTGCACCTAGTTTAGTGTTGAGACCAGGCCTTTCTCCTCTAGAGGAGCAGAACATAATGTCTTCATTAGGATAAATCATTAATGTACAAATATTCATTTCAAAATCCTTAATATAAAGTGCTCTTGATGCTGCAGAACTACTGCTCTAATCAGAACTTTTAAGTTCAAGGGTTTAGTTGAAGGTACAGCCATCAGATACGGAAAAATCATTCTTCATGTGAAACTATACTAAGAGCATGTTATTAACTACGTAAATAGGACGGACAGGACACAACCTTGGCCCCACAATCACAAAGCTGAGGATCTATTAAATGATATCTATAGTTCAAAGATATGTTAGTGTGGAAGATAGAAGCAGAGGAGTGTTTGGTTGGGACACACTGAGTTTTATTGCGTTATATGCAACAGACCTCAGTTCTAACCCTTCTTGTTGGTCCCATGCTTTCCCTGTGCAATGGCAACTACTACTACTTGATAAACTACTTTTTTAACCAATAATTTTGCCACCAGTGTTAAGATTCATCACCACTACCAAGTCCTATCAATATGCAGTATTTTGCAATGGTTTGATGCAAAACACAGTCATTATTTCCTTTGAATGAAACTTTTGAACAAGAAAGGTCCTTGGCTGACCCACTGTTCCTGGCAAAATTTTGGATAAAATTGTGCTCTAGTGACGTAGTTTCTCATACAAACTGTGGACTCCTTTCCATGGGATACTATGCCATCCTTGGCCACGGGATACTATATCATCCTTGGCCACAGCCCCTCATGGTGAGGACATACTGTACACCAAGTAACAGCAGCAGCTGTTACACTGGCTCTAAAATAAGCTGGCTGTAAAGCTTTTTGCTGAATACATGGCTCATATGGACAAATAGATCATTTTCATTCTGTCAACAGAGCCAGAGCCATACAGCTTTTGTATATCAAAGAGCCTAAAAAAGTTGACTTAGATTCTTTGCTTTGGAGCATTTCATATCTCGTTTACACATCATGAGCTATTTCTGAATGTCTGCAGCCCTCATGATATTTTATCACAGATCTTCTGTTTGCATTTGCCTTTTTTATTGTGAAGATCATCTGAATGAAGGGAAGATGCATTGCTTTTACATCTTCTCATTCGCAGTTATTTTTATAAGTCTTCCAAAGACCTCCAGCAGTTGTAGATAATCAACTGACATTTAATCATTTGTTATGAAATTGTCAACAGTTGTGCCAAATGTATTCAAAATCCTGTTTGGTGTGTCGTAAGATTATCTCCCATAGATAAAAACAAAAAGAATAGAAAAAGAATAAAGCCTAATAAAACCCCAAAGAATTCCTAGCTATGCTTCAAAATGAGAAACATTGCAACAAAACTCTTATCAATATGTGCATGTAAGTATAAAGTTATACCCATGGAAAAAAGCAGGTGTTTCCTTCTCAGAGGGAAAAATATATAGCTTGACTGACAAAGCTCTCTGATATTTCAGCACTTTTTTCTGTATGAACAGTTTGTTTCTGAGTAGGGAGAGCCCTCTAGGGTTAGTTTGTGCACTCAGTGTTACTCTAATTACACCTCAGAGAATCCCAAGAAGCAGCACACAAGCTGGGCCACATCACAGTTGGCTGGCTGGACACGGACACTTTTGCCTACAGATACAATTACTCAGATATCTGCTTCTGAAAAGAGCACAATTTACATCTCTGTGTTCCTAAACCCATAATTAAAGAGATTTTGTCTTAGAGTCAACTTTCCCCAATCCAAGGAAAATATGATACATTCATAACCTCACTAAAAGTATATATTTTTAAAATTTCTAACTTTGCCACCAACTTTTATCTGAGTGTTAACAAAGAGGAACCCTGCTACCCTGGTGAGAAACATAGAAGCTGAGCAAATAGTCATGGTTTTTAGGTACCAGTGTGCAGGTGTGCATGGGAGCCAGTTGTTCTTGCCTTCTTAGTTACCAGCTGAGAATCTTCTTCCTTTATTTATACTGATTTTTTAATTTCTTTTTTAATTTTAAATTCAAAATCATTGCATAGATTAACTCAGAAACTCCACCCACATTGAGTGGATGTTGACTCTGGTTCATGTCAAAGACAGAGTCTCTCAGGACTCATTCTTGCATGTCACACACTTCTCCAAAGCACATATTAATACAAAGACAGAAAGCCTGGTGTGCAATTCAAACCACAGACATGCTCAAAACAGGCTCTTCTCCAAACTTCAGAAGTCTTGTTGTTCTTTGACACAGAAATCATCAGCAAGGACGCACAGATGAATAAAAAATCAAAAGCAGTAACAGGCAGCACAGTAAAACCAAATTCATTTCGTCTGAGATTATTACTATATAAATACATACAAATACATACATATACATATATATACAGGCAGATGTTTCCCACATACTATTTCAGGCAAAAAGACCTCAGGACACCTTTTCCAGCCTGTTTGTGCAGAAGCAGCACTGCTGTGCCAGCAGCAGCCAAGCAGTGGGCTACAAGCACTTGTTTTTCAAAGGCAGCAATCCCAAAATACACACAAACCTGGTGGTCTATCTCTCTGTGTCTCTCTCAGTGCTTATGCTCCCTACTAGCATCCATTATTTTATGATCTATTACTGAATTTCTCTCTAAATATTATGTATCTGTAAGCCAAAATTTGGGAAAAGGAAGCCAATTCAAATAGGTGATGCAGTGTCTCACAGTTTCAAGCCTGACTTCAAAACACACACACACACAAAAAAAACCAAAAAAAACAATCTTGGTGCTATGAGCCATAGAAGCTTGATATCACATTTTTTAAAATCAGATGTTAATGTCTGTAGCCTTCATAATTTTTCAAAAAAAAAAGAAAAGAGAGAAAACTATTTACAGTCTGGTTTGTGACAGGAACACTCAGAAATCCAAAGGTAAAGAGAATGTTCAACATGTGCACTTCATGTTGAAATCCCTTTAGAGGATATTCAAATTCACATCTGATTTTGCTGACAGAATGACTCGTAACACTATAAAAATGTGTCAGAACAGTCTTTGTGGATATTTTAATGATCAGTAACTTAGTCACTGAGTTTTGGAGTTTCTGAGCCCTTAGTGCTGGCAAGCACGTAAAATGTTTAAAAAATGTTAAAGAAGTTAGCCTGAGCTGAGCATTAACAGCAAAATCAGAATATCTACAGTCACAACTTGTCTGTATCTACCCCCTCATATTTCCAAATCTCCTTAATCCTTTGTATGTGTAGGTATTAAACTGATATCTGGTCATTTTCTCAACGTTTCAAGCTTGTGTACAGAAAGCGAAAGGAGACGTGGGAGAACAAGACTGAACATGTTCACAACTCTGTTCTCCATGCTGAAACGCAGCTTCTCTGGTTATGTTCACTTTCCCAATGCCCCTTCACTACCTGTCAGCAGTGGTGAGGGGAGCTGCAGTACATCCTGGATGAAATGTGCTCCTTCAGACTGAACCAGAAGAGGGAGACCAAGGATGCACTAAGGCAGATGCTGGCTCCTTTCGCTGCTGGCCATGCCCCAGCAAACGTTTTTTCAGGAAAATTTCTGGAACCACATAGACTCAAATTTATGGAATTGAATAGTTCATCAAACTCTAGCATTGGAGCTCTGCAGCTGCACCGGTTTTAAAAGTTTGGCAAGTTCTGACTCACTTTCTCTCTAAATGCTTCAGATTGTCAAGGTACAAAAAACCCTGTGTAAACTTCTAGCAGTACATCAAAATGACCTTAACAGTTTGATTGTAAAGCTGAGAAAATGAAATTCTGGTACAAGACATGTGCTTGGTCTTTAGGTGCAGCTTAATATGCTTGTGAACAAGACTACACTATAAACCTGTCTCCATTACTAGAAATCAGAATAACAGAATCACAGAACCGTTAAGGTTGGAAAGGACCTCTGTGATCATCAAGTCCAACCATCAACCCATCTCCAACACGCCCACTAAACCATGTCTGCAAGTGCCGCATCTCTACAGATGTATCCTACATCTATAGGCCCTTTCAGCAAGGATTTTGTTTGACTTTGTCACAATGTTCAGTAGTTAGGGATTTGGAAAACCTATACCAATTTCTCCTTAATTTGAAGAAAGGATCTGAAGATAAAGAGGTTGCCATAATCATGAGGCTGCTGGGTAAGTTTGGATAAATTCACATAACTGAAGCTGCTCTGTTTTGTGTAAATAATTAGATATCTAATTTACCTAAGAATAAACAAGCCAAAAAATGAGAGACTGTATGATCATCATTGTCCTGGGATCAGTAGAGAATGGCAAGGTCAGACACATGCTCCAGTGAATATTTATTTGTACAAAATGGAACAGCTCTGGTCAAAGAGATTTTAAGAAGCGTCTTTATAGAAAGATCCAAGAGTTGTAGTTGTTTTTCAGGGATTTAAGAAAGTATCTCCCATGTTGAGCAGAGCGAAAATATGAGAGAGCGTCATCCTCTCTTCCTTTTGGCCCTGTTAGCCTATCTTTTTGCAGGGGCAAAATCGAGTCTGATTGCAGCATTCAACACCAGCTTTGAGATCACAGGTCAAAATCTGAAGCAAAGATATGTACTAGATACACATTATTTTGGTTTTAGCAGGCATCAGTTTCCTAAATACTTTTAATTCCGAACCTAAAGCTTTAAGGACTAGAATAACAGTAACTAAAATGTCATATAAGAGTTGAATCATGTTTTAAATGACTTTAAGATATTTATCACTCTGGGGTAAATGATGCAGCAATCATTTCTTTTCAGACTTAGCTCTCATTGCAACATGAAGTATTTTTTCATAGAAAATGATGGAAAAATAATCAAGTGGTTGCACAGCCTAATAAGGCAAGGAACCAGTTTGCCAAACAGAGAAAAACACAACAGAGCACTAATGAAAGAAATTGTAGCAAAAAGGGGCAGCTACAGACTGCGTTAAATACACAGCGGGCAGCAATTTAACAACTGAATAACCAGAGTCATAGTATTCAGACATGATCCCTGCAGAAATGAAATACTGAACTGTGCTGACACCTGGTGCACAAACATGTTTGCTCATGAAATTGCAGACCCCTGCCGTGTCTTCCTGAAGAAGCTTTTCATTCCAGACGGGTTAGCCTTAGATCTTCAATATCATCTGATTTTGAAAAAATCCGTAAGAGGTGAGCAGCATTCTCAGGGAGTGACGTCTTCCTGAAAAATTCAGCACAATTTCAAGATGAAAATTAATTTTTTCATCTGCTTACAAGACGCATCTTGATACATTAAAGATTTGATTAGAGGCTTAGGAGGAGTTTTATTCAAGGACATAAATTGCAGCAGGAGTGCTTGACTCCAAAACAAGCCTTTGAACTGATTTGTTTACTATTGCTGCTTGTTTAATTTGGAGGCTTTGACAAGAAGAGGCTGGATGGACAGATCCATAGGTCTTGTTTGGCCCAGGTCACTCCTCAGGGTAGTAACCAGAAATGTTTCTTGGTCACGTCCTATTGCGCTCCATCCAGCACCCAGCATGAGCTTTCACTGGGTTGGGAAATGGCCTTCTCCATAAATGCAGCCCAAATAATTCTCTGAAAGACCCAAAGCATTTTCTCTCTGTTGGTCGTGTTTTTCCTGCATGGCAATTTGATATCTCACCCAAGGCTTTAGGCAGTACTGTGATAATTCATAACAAACACAACTTCCTGATGAGCAGTTCTTAGTTTATGTGATGTTCCTGCCATCTCACTATCACCACTATCACTGTCACTGTGACTAGAGAACCATATGTAGTTCTCTCCTTTGGCCTTACCATGATCATTTCCTTCATTTCCAATAAATGCTATCCTGCATACCAGATGCTATGAGGAAAAACAACTTCTGTCCAAGCTGAAACTGAAACACCTGCTGGTTTTTTCTCTCTCTTTTTTTTTTTCCCCCCCTTTTTGTTCCTTTTTGCTTCCAACGTCATAAACCCTGTTGGATTTACTTACCTGTACTTCAGAGGCAGATTCTTGTGTCAGGGGCCACAAGTAGAACTTGTGTCTTCCTGTTTGGCTGCAAAGTACTCAACCAACTGGAGCAATAAATAAGAACTACTACATTGTCTAGGCTTCTTTTAGATCACTTCTATTTTGCTCAGCCCTGAACTGAACTCCTGGTCACCTGGTCTGCAAACAATGGGTTCACCTAGACATGACGCTTCTAAGTGCTGTGGGAGGAAGGTGTGCTGTAGCCAGGTTAATCTCAGGGGATATATTCTTACTTATGACTGTCCTNATTCACCTAGACGTGACACTTCTAAGTGCTGTGGGAAGAAGGTGTGCCAGGTTAATCTCAGGGGATATATTCTTACTTATGACTGTCCTTACTTTACATTCATCGGTCTATAACTCACACACTTCACCAGACATTTTGTGTTCAAAGTTTCCAACATCAGAGCTCTATTGCTTTCATTAGGGTCAGAGCAATCCCAGATGTGTATACAGACTGGGAGAAGAGATCCTTGAGAGCAGCCCTGCAGAGAAGGACCTGGGGGTCCTGGTGGATGAAACACTGACCATGAGCCAGCAGTGTGCTCTTGCAGCTCAGAAGGCCAATGGTATCCTNAATAGGAGGAAGATCAATTTTTTACAAGGCTAGATGGTGATAGGACAAGGGAGAATGGGTTTAAGCTGAAGGAGGGAAGGTTTAGATTGGATGTCAGGGGAAGTTCTTTACTGAGAGAGTGGTGCGGTGCTGGCACAGGCTGCCCAGAGAGGCTGTGGATGCCCTGACCCTGGAGGTGTTCAAGGCCAGGTTGGATGGGGCCCTGGGCAGCCTGATCTAGTAGCAGATCTGGAGGTTGGTGGCCCTGCCTGTGACAGGGGGATTGGAACCTGATGATCCTTGGGGTCCCTTCCAACCCAAGCCATTCAATGATTCTGTGAGTCATGAACAACAATACTAGCTCTTGTGTTTGAGGACATTCATAGAAATGAAGGAGTGATGAGAATCTGTGGCGTTATGTATCAGATGTATCCTGCTAACAAGAGTAGTTTATTGTAATTACTTATGCAGCATGGTGACCTAAAAGACACATTACACCAAACAATCTCAAACTGCAAACAGAGTGCTTGTTTACTTCCCTTGAAGCTTGTTAGGCTTAATCCACTTCTTTTTTATTTTTTTCCCTGTTTGTCAAATTGATTTATAGCATCAGTTTCAAAACTGAAGCTCCTTTCCTTGTTTTCATTTTTTAATAATCCACACTGCAGTGTTCTTTGCTCAGTATTTAATGTTAGGTTCAGTTTGCACATGTAGAAGAAAAATAGCTGCCTGCTAAGAGTATGATGTACCTCATTTGATATGGAATTGAGAGGCAGACAATATATTGCAATAACCTCATTTAATCACCTCGTACCGCTGCCTTTTTTTTTGCATGTGTATAATCATTAGTTCACACTCAACACACAATGATTAGTCTTCCCCTTAAATCCCTATTTCTCAATTCCTTGGAAACTTCCACTTCTTACCTGGAGGCATCTCTGCTCAGCAGCCTCTGGGTGTGGGACTGAGGGAGATGGCAATAGGTAGAATTTTTAGATGTATCCATATCATCTTTAATTGAGATAGCTCAGCTATCCTCAGCAATCAAGCTGGATAAAGAAAGACAGAAGACCTGAGGGCTAGTCCATGATGAGTTA
Source organism: Penelope pileata (assembly GCA_013396635.1). NCBI lineage: Eukaryota > Metazoa > Chordata > Aves > Galliformes > Cracidae > Penelope > Penelope pileata. The sequence goes on from WBMW01001714.1 coordinate 31,661, forward strand.
GTTGTTTCATAGGTATTTCTCATTGCATGGGAATGCTGTACGCAGAATATCAGGTGGTAAAATGTGGGCTTTTATCGGGATTAAGTGTCATCCCCGGTTACATCTGATGTTTACTGGGTCTTTTGGCATCATATCCCCAAACCACTTTGTCATTGCTGCAAAAGGGCTATAGTTCTCATGATTTCATGTCTTGATTATTACGAGGTGGGAAGGTTGTAGGTTATCAGGTCTGCACAAGTCCATGAAAGAATGCCACTTCTTATTTGCATCTATTCCCTTTTACTGAATTAATGAAGCAAACCATTTGTCTTCCCTTACATGCTGATCAACACTGTCACATCTCCTGCTTAACCTTGCTGTTGTTCATTGCCCTGTACATACATAGGAAAAAAAATCATTTTATTCCATACTTGTGCAGTTGTGCAGTGGGGCTGTACTCCAAAGCTGGAAGCTGCTCAGCCTTAAAATAATCCAGCTTGGATGCATGGACATTGGATAACGGTGGCATCATTTTATTTGTGCTGTCACATAAAACTGTGGATGCTCTGTTCTGGGTACTGAACCACCTGCACAGGCAAGCTGCTGCTAAATTAGAGCTGTGAAGGTATCAGTGGGTGCCTTTACCTGCACCTCACTGTCCTCACTGCAGTCCTGGTCTGCTCAGAGTGGAACACCAAGCTGTGTGGTTCAAGCCTGAATGTGTGTCAGGTCAGGGAGACATTTGCCTACTCACTGCCCATTGCACGCTGTTCTTTGTAAGATTCAGCAGCACCAGCTATATAATGTATGTATATGTGTATATATATGCACATATATTTATGTGTATATGTGTATATATATGCATATGTTTATAAGTGTTGCATTCCACAGCTCTTAGGTATGGAAAGGACATGCTCAGTGCAACAGCTTTCAAGCTGCATGTGGTACTGACTAGTTTTGCAGGCATTGATTAAAGGTAGCAGTGGGAATGATGGTTATGCCTCATTTGTAAATGGATAGACCCAGAAGAAGGGAAGTTCTTGCCTGTTAATCCATCGACCAGGCACAATTTCACTCAGAAGCATGACACAAAAACAAACAGTGCTCCACAGCCCACCCACTGTGCACATACACACATGCAGATATTTCTCATCCCCACTTCAGCACTGCACAGCAGTTAATAACAGAAGCAGAGACCAAGGTTATTGCATAGTCTGTTTGACAAGTCATGTGTGAAATAAATTAAATACACAAACTCACTCTGGGTCACAGATGGGGTCAACAGGCATCTAATTAACATCCCACAGTAACCTTGTCCCTGCCTGGCTCTGCCCTCACCAGCTTTACTGAAAGAGCTCACATTTTAGAAGCTTGAACGTGAGTTTAATTTTTTTTAATTTTAATTTTTTATTTTATTGTTTTGCAGTGCAAGGAAAGAAAAGCAATAGATCTTAAAGATAGGAAAAGGGACCTTAAGCTGTTTACTTTTTTTTCCTCTGAGCTGCCGGTAACATAAGTGGTTCTTGCAGAAAGCAAAATCCTGTGTGGGCAATTTAGCGTTTAAGGATGCTTAGAGAAATGGATGGTTATTTAGTGAGCATTTTGTATCCCTCTCTGTCCCCAGTGAGAAAGGATGTGCCCCTGTTACAGCTGCTCATGGGATCCTGTCCTTCAGCTCATGCAGGAGCAGTCTGAGCTCAGCAATAGTCACAGCTGAAGTTGCTACACAAATGCAGGTTGAGATATTTTCCATGTGATATTTATGGAAAGGTTGACTGACTCCTTTCCTCTGATGGTCATAGTCACAGATTTTTCTAGGCCAACAGTTCCCCACACACAGACACCATGCACAAATATCTGTGAAGAGCCAAGTCAGAATTCTTGAACGGGATTTGTGTTTCTACAATTAATAAATCATCAGTGAGAGATGTGATAGGCTCTCTGGAGCTTTCTTTTCAGATGCCTCACAATCTGAGCTCAGCAGGGAAACTGGTGACTTCTGCCCTCCGTCCTGTTTAGGATCACTGGGGAGTGGAGTCAGCACCCATTAAAATCGTGGATAGCGAGAACTGGCAGTGCTTTTCTCATTGTCAGGAGCTTCAGAACAGGCCTCTGGGAGAAAATGCAGTTAATCAGGTCACAAGAGTGTGTGCAGCCGCACTTCAGCACATGGTGGGTGTCCGAGCTTGCTGTGGAAGGAGCTGTGATGGTGTGAACAACGAGCTGCAGGACTGTAGGCACTGCCTTCAAATAGGAAGCAAGCTGGGTCCTTGCCCCCGTACTAATTCCTTGCTGTGTTGATATAGTGTAAAACCAAACAAATAAAAGCATATCAAAATGCAAAGTACCGATTTAATCCTACACTGAGTGCAGCTAGCCCATGTCTGACTTTCAGAAGCATTTGAGACTGGGTTGCCCACAATACGCTACAGCTTAGTTGTATTTTCTTTCAATCCATGAGATTTGTTTTGAGCTATTTCACTCCAGATCGGGCATTCACGACTTATCTGGTAGGTTGGAAATTACACATGATGGTATCTTACAGAGCATAAGGGATGTTGCCTGGTTTAAAACAAATGATATTGTCTCATACCATGTCTCCAGAATGCTGCCTCATCTTCTACGGGTGGGTGCAGCACTGCCCACAGATCTCACTGCTCCACAGCCCAGTTGCATTTTTTCTTCCGTTGGGCAGCATCTAGGGAACCTGCAGATGTGACAGCATTTTAGTTTACTGCTCATGGATTGAGAATGGACTTAGAAAAAAATGATGTCATATAACATGTAAATTCTGGTCAATATCAGATTAGCTCACAAAAAGCAATATAAATGCATCTAGAAAAGAAAGTCAGGGCTGCAATTTCATTAAATTTGACTAATCCATGGTGTATGTCTATTTATATTAACTTTTCTGCATTTCCATTTAGATACCTCTGGTTTTGAATGCAAATGGAAAACCTAATGCTGCTTTGCAAATAAAAAGCAGCCTCCCTTTGCCAAACTAAACAAAACCCCAAAACCACATTGTAGAATTTCTGTCCTTTTTAACTTTAAATCTATTGACACTTTGCATTGGGATCTGTATTATCCTCTTTTCTAGTGCACCGTTTTTTAAAAAAATCATTCATGTTGCTGTATTTTTGTATATATTCTCATTGCACATATGAGATAAAACACAGATTTGTTAAAATATTACATTCCCCAAAGGCCTGTAAAAACACCCACGTATCTACCATTACCTCTTATTTGTCGCTTTCCTTTGGATTAGCAGTAGGCACTTCTTGCCTTGCAGTAGTATGACTTACTATTAGTAAAAGTGCCAAATATAAAATTTTAGATCATAGAATCATAGAACGGTTCAGGTTGGAAGGGACCTTAGAGATCATCGTGTTCCAACCCTCCTGCCATGGGCAAGGACACCTCCCACTAGACCAGGTTGCCCAAAGCCCCATCCAGCCTGGCTTTGAATACTTCCAGGGAGGGGGCATCAACGACTTCTCTGGGCAACCTGTTCCAGTGTCTCACCACCCTCACAGTGAAGAATTTCTTCCTTACATCCAGTCTAAATCTACCCTCTTCCAGTTTATAACCATTACCCCTTGTTCTGTCATTATCTATCCTTGTAAAAAGCCCCTTTCCAGCTTTCCTGTAGGCCCCCTTCAGGTCCTGGAAGGCTGCTATCAGGTCCCCCCGCAGCCTTCTCTTCTCCAGGCTGAAGAGTCCCAACTCTCTCAGCCTGTCCTCGTAGGGGAGGTGCTCGAGCCCTCTGATCATCCTCGTGGCCCTCCTCTGGACCCGCTCCAACAGCTCCACATCCTTCTTGTGTTGGGGGCCCCAGAACTGGACACAATACTCCAGGTGAGATCTCACGAGAGCAGGGTAGANCAAATCTCTCTAACTATAACTGTGGAAAAATATGAACAAAGTCAGTGAAAGTTTCCATATAGTTCCTCCTTCCGAAAACTATAATTAAGAGCTTGCAATTCTTCTCCAGTAAGAGTGTCATGATTTGAATTGACCAGGGTTCTTTGAATACTGAGGTAAGCTTGAATGAATTTTACAGTTAGAAAGGTAGAGTTCGTGTTTGTACTGTGAGCATTTCTTCTGAAGAGCCATCTGACTGCCAAGATCTCTGGAGGTATTCATGATACGTCTAGATGAGGTAGTAAGGGACATGATTTAATGGTTTAAAGGGTAATCTTGTGGTAGTTGGACAGTTGGACTAGATGACCTTGGAGATCTTTTCCATCCTTGATGATTCTATGATTCTATCTCAATGTATATCAATATATCTTAATATATTTCAATATGAATCAATCTATGTCTATATACCTCATTCATACTTCCTAGCCAGAAAAAATATGTTTCAAAACTTTCTGGCTTTTGGAGAGTTGTTCGGATGTATGGTCTTCAGATGAGAAATTTCACAAAACTTAATGTTTTGATCTTACACTTTTCTGTAGAGCTTGCCTTGCATTCTGCTTTTCCCTTTCTTGTGTAAGACCACGGTGTGACTGACATATTGGTTCTAACGTCCATGTACAACTGACATAGTGATTCCAGTGTCCGTGACTTTTCCAGGTTCAATGCAAAAGAGATAGCTAAAGTGAATAAATTTTATTTAAAACATCCAGTTGCTCTGTGTTCAGATCTTTCCATTTACAATCCACAAATGTGCCCAATCCTACAAACAAAAACAAAAATAAAATAAATAAATTTCCGGAAGCATCAAAATTCACACCACTGAGCTTGGATCCTCTGGTGCTGGCCTTCCAACCTATCATTTTGTCTATTGCGTGTTTTATGAAATTTATTCAATTGTATGCTTTATAAAAAAAGAGATCACATCTTTCTAACATCTTGTTATATCAGTTAATAATAACATGAGATCTGCAAGCAAATAGACTGAAAGTGAAGGAAGAAGAAGGATGGGGGCTATACTATGATGGGGGTGTATATATCCCAATATTGACCCCTCTGCATAAAGAAATTCATCAAACGTAGGGTTTTCCAAAAGCTCATTATTTCCCTACAGAAATAAGGCTCTCCCATTTTCTGTTGCTTCCCTGATATAGCTTTATATTCTTCTCTGCACATTTGGCATCCTTTAATTTACCAGATTCTCCTTTTTAATCACCTAATATTTCCATTCTTTTCGTGGGGCTCCGAACTGGCTTCAAAGAGCATGGTTCTCTGGGAATTGTTGTACCTGTGATTGAAAGCCACTTTGCCTTCTTTACTGAGCTACTTTTTTTTTTTTTTGAAAACCAGAAAAGAGTATAATAACATTCATCTAGACATATTATTCTTGAAAACAAGATCATCCCCATCATTTTCAGTGACTTGTTCTGGTGAAGCAGGGTCTATTATCTTGGCCATGTCTTTCAAGCTGAAAATCATGATTTATAAGTAGAAAGACACAAGGGAGCCTTGAAAGCAAGAACAATTCTTTCCTGAGTGAAGATAATTTTTGCATTAAACTGAAACTGTCAATGATACCTTCTTAGAGAAAATATTCTTTTTGTTTCTTAGGAAGTGCTATTTAATCTCTACTTTTTTCTTTCTAAGTATCCTCCTAAAAGCTCTCATACTCCCTCTTCCATTCTCTCCCAGGAAGTGTGTCTGAATACCAACAGTATCACTGTAAGAAAAGAAAGTCCTACAGCTAGATATTACTAAAAAGGTCTAAAAAGTATTTCTAAGTATTTTTGTTAATCCACCATGGCTCATCCTTTAGGAAAAAACAAAAACAAAAAACAGACAAAACATACCAGTTCTTGGTAACTCTCTCAGTCATTTTCTTCAGTATTATGTAATTAGGAAACACTGTTTGTCTTAGTGTGTTTAGAAAGCCATAGAAATTGGATGATGTTTTCCAAATAATTTGCCCCACACAGCAACATGTATGTTTGTTCAAATTATCACCCTCAGTTGAGATTCTTGGTGCATGGTATCCCTTCTTGTTTAAACATGTAGTAAAATTTGTGTCTATAGTTTCTTATATATATATATATAGTTTCTTATATATATGTATATATTTTAACATAATATTTCTGTTTGCAAATAGCTTTTTAAAAATACCCATAAAAATAGTCAAGACAAGAGGCAACTCCTAAGCCTTCTAAAGTTTTAGTTCCTTTCCCTTTCCCTGTCTGTCACCTTCTATCACTCAAAGGGTCAGACTTCACACTCAAGTCTGTCTGTCTTTGAATCCCTTCACAGCAGCTTCAGAACAGGCAGAAAAAGATGCTATGTGTGAATTTGGACTGACCTTTTCATTGAGACCTCATTCTGCTCACTGTTATCAAAAATTCTCACAGCCGGTTGGATGCATTGGTTTTGTTTGCAAAAGGATTTAAAGGATGATAATTGGAAAAGAGATTGACACTGACAGAATGAATATGTGCTGGAGAAGAAATGAGCAGCTTGGTGTTTTTAAATGTGACCCTGAATGTAAAATTACATTACATCAGAATTAGTAAAGATTTTTTCTTCAAATCAAATGCTGGGAAGAGACAGGTTTAGTTATTTTCTCATCTTATGACCAGAATTCTTTTTTCATCTGCCTTCACTCATGTTTGCTTGTAACCCTTAGGGCAGAGGAGGAAAATCTACCTCCAGTTACCTATTTGCTGCTGGAAAGTAGTGTCTATTGGCTCGTATGCTTTATGAAAATTTCTGAAGTATTCTTGAAGGTTATGGCTGCAGGTTCAGAAACAGTGCAGCCCTAACACACATTAAATACAATACTCCTGATGGCTGTTCCTCACAATGACCATTAGTGGTTTTGGCATAGCTGTATTATAGGAATCAAATATAATTAATGAAGGGGTGCTTCATTTCCTAATGTGTAGAATGCCTACTAAAATTAATCTCTGAATTATAATCCTAACATGCAATATTCTTTTGTGGGTGGCTATGGGTGAAAAGCATAACTCTGTTATTCAGATCATTTTGCTATAAAGCAAGAAAATTTCCTTTAGCCCAGGGAATATCCCATTACCTAGAGCCAGAACCTGACCTCTTTTCTTATGCCAGCATTACCCCTGTGTACAACACAGGGCTTTTTTTTTTTTTTGCTGAAATGACTGAATATCATGATCTTGGCCCTTAATATTGGTGCATGTTTCTGCAAATTTTAAAGGCAATGTTTACTATTGAGCTGGTGCAAAGAATATGCAAAGAGCTTTTTATTTAATGGCCCATCCTTTCACCTCCAAATGTTACGTAGAAAAGGAAATCAGCCCTTCAGTCGTCCTGGCAGACACATGACTCTCAGCTCCCAGTTCAGTTCCTCTCATTGGTGTGTTTAAATGAACACTTTCTTATATTTTATACAAGAAGCAGTAAATTTGAGCAAATATATCTAGAAGGAACTTGCAAAGTCAATATATCCATCCTCCTGCTTCAGGACATGCTCAGCCCTGTGTAAACCCCTCCTGTCAGACAATGTCTGCTCTTAGAAACGTCTCAGGATGAAGATGCCCCAGCTGTCTCAGCTAATCTATTTCAGTGTTTAATCTTGTTTTGGCCATCCTAAATCTCATCTAAACTGTTCTGTTGCTGTGGATACCCGAAGGATAACTTAATATTCATTTTTAAACAAAGATGCAGATTATTCCTGTTGACAGTGTAAAGTACCCCTGATATTAAACATCTTCCCCATCTTGTATAATGAATATCCTTGTCTGTTCCCTGAGTGAAAATATCTCTCTATCTTCCTCTGGTAAAAGCATAAAACCTTTGCAGAGAGAAATCTCTGTTTATTCTCCATTTTACATCCTCCTCACATATTTATTTTAATTCTTGGTGTAGTAATTATGAATCATTCTCCCATCAGATGTGCGCTGATAGAAATTTACTATCTCTGTTTACTGCAGTGAAATCACTAACAGAAAGTTACCGCTTCGGCTCCTCGTGTACAAGCAAACAAAACATGATTTAGATAGAAACTTCAGTGAATTTTCATCTCATGATTCATGGGCATTTTAAAAGCATGATTTGAGAGGACACTCCTTTTTCATTTTATTGATGTAAGCCATTGATTTCTATTCCTTGTATACTAATAATGTGCATGCCATCCTTCTGCAAAAGATTAAATTATACTTAGAAGACAAGGAAAACCCACCCAGTTCATGAACATTGTTTGGCAATTGTCATTTCACTACAACCTAAAAAAGTGACAGATGTCACAGATTCTTTCTCTCTTGTAAAGTTTTATGAACTCAGTCAGCAGGCACAGTAATGCTTAGAGATAACTTAGACACATTTTTATTTAGATAAAACAAAATAAAAATGAGTGTAGAGACAAAAGTTGGGTTGACGGAGGCTGTGCTTGTGAGACAATAGATGAAGGAGGTGGTAGAAGTGTCCCGGTGTCCTTCTTGGTTCCATTTCTCCAGGCCTCTGCTGAACTTCGTTTGTACAATGTTGAGTGACTTTAGGAGTCTGCCCACCCTGTTCAGGCTCCTTTGACATCCTGAACCACAGCATCACTGTGGTTCTGTTATAAGGTGGATTTACACCTGCTGTTATGAGGTGGATTTACAGTGAGGTCAGCAAGTCCCAACGTTGCCTTTGACAACTCATTCTTGACCCAAAGTCTGCCTTTGGAAGAAGCCCAGCTTTGTAGTTCATTTTAATCCGGAATGTTGAGGTTTGCAGTAAAATCCAAGATTCACCCAGGTAACATGTAAATTGAATAAAAATCTAAACTTGTAGGACACCTAACTATATTAAAAAATCTTTTGGCTTACGCTAAGAAAGAATCAGACCTGAAACTAAATTTTCTGAATTCCCAAACAATACTTTGACCACAAGACGCATTTGACCAATGAGCGTATTGATCCAACATCATTAATCAGCTAGTTTCTTATGAGCTAATTCATGAAGATTCTTTGAACACATAAAATATAAAAGCCATTTGAGATATCCTTGGCCTCCATGTCTTTGGGATTTAAGCCATGCAAAATGACAGTTTCTTCTATGTAGGTGTTCTTCTACGTAGCTGTTTTACAAAATGATTCATTCAAGAAAAAATAAAGTTATTCTTGTAAAAACTAGCAATATACAATAAAACATGATGGTTTCAACAGGATACTTCTGGGTAAATGACCTGTATTTTCTTTAGATGGGTGAGCATCCTTTGAGTTTGGAAGATCAATAAGCCTCCAAAGGCAAAATTTTCTCCAGATCTGTAGCAAAAATTTTACTGTATAGCCATTTTTCACTGCGCTTTCTCAAAAGGATTGTAAAATTGTGAGCTGGGCATGGAATTTTAATGGGATACAGCCTGTAACAAGATGCAAATACAGGGAATTCTTGTGGGCAAGAGATCAATGCCAAAAGCCTCAGTGTAGTCCAATACAGACGTGATACAGTGCTACGTGCATGAATGTTTCTAAGTGCAAACAATTCTTTGAGTCATGGGTGCTTTTGAATAGTTTTAGGATAAAATGGGAGAGTAAAAAAGAGGAAGAATAAGGTGTAGATAGGTGAAAAAAGTAAATATGTTAAGCTTGGTAGCTGAGAACTTTGCATTGAGAACAACTCATTCTCACTGAAATTATCAGGTGTTGCCACTAATTTCAGCTTGCAAGAAATTGAGTTGTGCACAATGACTTTTGAAGTTCTTGACACAAAAAGTCTCAATAACAAAATCCGTTATGAGACAACCCTCACCACAATTTGTAGAAGGGAAGACATGATATCTCTTTCTTCATTTTTACAAGTTAATAAGAATTGTAATACTAAGGGAAAAGAATAACACAATGCAGCAAATGCTATATAAATAGTTGTTTTTCCTATGTAAATAGCAACCTTTTCTCTCTGGTAATGTATGTGTATCAAACACACACTTTCTCTATGGTAAAATTGTAATATGAAACTTTTGGAGTTTTGCTTTTTCAGATGAACAACAACAACAAAAAGACATCTATACCAGTGTTTAATTTAGAATAGCATAATTTCACAAATCTGTTTTACTTCATTACTTCTCATAAAAAAAAAATTCCAAAAGGTGGTACAATAATTATATAGATATGTACATCAAAAAAGACAGCTCTTACAACAGCCTTAAGATCTTATTGTAAATGTTCATAGTAACATTTGCCTGTTCAGAAAATCTCAAGTAACCTTGAGGGAGTTCTGTCTGTATTTCAGTTACCTGCCTTTTTTTTTTTCATTCAGGAGACCACTCAACGTTCCTTGTAATGTTAGAAATTAATGGCTTGAGGGAAAAATGCTCCCAAGCAGAAGTCACCTGAGGGGTATCGAGTTGACCGTGAGATGATAAGGAAAAAAGAAGAGACAACAGACTTCATATTCTCTTGAACTAATAGCAATTGTGCAGAATAAAAGTAACTGCTATAGAAGGAACAGTTGAATAGACTAGGACTTTTCTGACTACAAAAGAGAAATTTAGATCAATGAAGTTATGAGTGGCATGAGCTAGCTGAACAGGGGTTGAGTATCTCTAATGAAGCAATTTCAAAACAGAAACAGGGGTTTTTATTGTATAATGTGCAGCTAAGATGTGGAACTACAAAGGGCGTTGTAGATGAAAATTGTAGAGTCAAGGGAAAACTTGACAAGTTCATGAAGTTAAAATCCATTAAATATTCTCAAATGCTTCTACATTTTTATTGACAATAGATTCTGTAGACAGAAGTCAAGTCTAGCTTGAGAAGTATAGAAGTTGGGAGAAATTCCCTGGGGAGAGAACTATCATTTTTGAATTGTTCTTGTACCCTGTAGCAGAAACCTACATTTAGGCATCGCTGTAGACAGACTACTTTTGATCTCATCCAGTGTAGTTATTCCTCTATTCTCATGGTTTTCAGACAAATATTAGATAAGCTTCATCTCACAATACCTGTCAGCTAACAGTCATCTGCCTTCTGTAACCCATTTATCAAGGTTCTCACAGCTACCAAAAGACAACCATCAGAAAATGATTTATTCTACTTATTTTAGAAGGGGATGAATCATCGTGTAGAGATGCCTGTGTGTCTCTGCTACCCATAGACAGCCAATGGAAAATCTCTTCAATCAAGTGAATAAATTGATCTGATATCACTATTACACATGCATGCAATGGCATTTTCAGGTTTGTCTTTCTGACAGATTGCAACTTCCGTGTCATTTTGTAGAGGCTCAGTTGATTCTAATCCCCCTACAACATTTGTTTTGCTTTATAACTACTATGTGAGATCATGAGTGCCCAATTTAAGTCATCAAAAGCTAACCCAAAGAGGACGATAAGTTTGAGGCGTAATAATGATGGAAGCAGGAACTCTTCTAGAAAGCCTGTGATTACATAAATAAGAATCAGGATCTTCAGAGAGTTTTTCCATAAGAAATGAGATTGTTTGCTATTCCTATAGTCTATTTATATGGAATACATTCACTCAGTGACAGTGTGAAGAAAGGGCATGGATCTCCTACCTAAATCTTCCTGACAAGGTGCCCCATTACCAAGACCAATCAACAACCTACAGATGAAAGACACCATATCATGACTGTGTCCATGTATTTTTCTACATGAGGACCAGGCAAGAATATGAATCACAGGTTTGACCTACGTTTTTCTCCCCAACAACATACCCGTAACAACATAAAGCCCATGATTTCCTCGGTTTGGAGAAGATACAATGGCAATTGGGTTCAACAGCTTACTGATTTCTATGGATTTCTAAGTTTTCTACAATTACAAACTGCACCTGACCACGAGCAAGAAAGCACTGTCCACAAACACAGCCTGGCAGAACACTGGAGATACTCACAGTCCCCAAGCTCCTGGGGATCTTATGGGCACTGAGATTCAGTGATCCAAATCCAAACATTTTTTTTGCCAGCGTATATCCAAAAAGAAATCAGAAAAAACAAGGGATGCATAAAATCAAATTCCTCTTCCCAAAGTAAAACACCCAAAGACTTGGCTTGAAAGTTCAGTTTAGTAACCACAGCTCCCTTTCTAATTATTGTAGGGAGATATGCATCTCCAAAAGTAAACTACCTTTTTAAAATACCTGACTTAACAAGAATTACCTTGGAATTTCTTGCTTCTTTCTGTTGACTTTAAGAAAAGTAAGGAAACCATCTTAGATTTTGGCACATTAGAGGTGCATATCTAAATTAAGGAGTGTATAAAGACCGAGCATTTTAAGAAAACAGTCATCTGGGATGAGGTACCAACGGCCCATTTCAATAACATCACCTTGACTTTAAGTTTCGAAAATGAATTTCTGTAGAAAACTGTCTGTTTCATGCTATGAAACTCCTTCTGTTCATTCTTTTCTTCCCTGCAGACAGTTACCAAGCCTGTGACTATTGCTCTTTCTCATCTTCCCCCAACTGTCACCTGTTTGGCCTGCACTCACAGTGCTTGAAACAAGTGTTCTCTTCATTGAAGAGACAATGGGCTTTGATGAAACTTGTGAGAAAATTGCAGAGGGGAAAGAATTGAATTCAGATTGCCTAATTTTCACAAAATACAGGCAGACTGAATGCATTTGTATAAAACGTCCGTAATTGTTACCCAGACCATGACAAAGCAATAGTGAGAAAAATGCTTTTTTTTCAATGGTAATTGAGACTGTTTCTGGAAGATCAGAACAAGTCAAGAAGGAGGCTGTGTGGGACATACAGGATTCAGCTATCAATCACATTCACATTCAGGAAATATTTAAATTCTAGTGTGAGTATTTAAACTCTAGAGTGAATATGCACAAAAGGTAGCAAGAAGCATTTCATCATCAATGTGACTGTGAGCTAGTTTGCCTTTTACAATGAGAACTGTGATTGCAGTGTCAGAAGTCACCTCTAAATGAGAAAGTACAGCTCCTGTTAAACAGCCTCTTATCTGTGAGGAAGATGATGTGATCAAAAATTCAAGTTGAACAACCAAGGTGGAAGGCAGAGGTCTAAATCAAAATTGATATTCATTAGGATAATTATCTGGTACCATGTCACAAATGCAATGCAAATGAGTAAATGCATACCATTGCAATTCTAAATTGTTAGTTGAGTTGAAATAATGCAGTAGTTGATTTAATTTTATTAAGCTTTGGAAAGACAGACTTATAGCATTTAGCCACATGAAGGCAGAAAGTTAAAAGTTATTTAAATGCATGTTATAACACTGGCTATGCAAAAAGATCAGCTTCATGTCTTGGGATAATGAATAAATTCTTTCAACAAGAGCATGACATTTGTCAAAATCTATCTAAATGAGTATTTCTGGGGCTTTACTGACCAGGATTCTACATTATGTATTGTCACCTGGGACAATTATGGAGAATTACAGAAATGAGATACAAGAAAGATCTGAGGGCTGAGAGAAGAGCCTAACACTGCTGGCTATTGTCAAAAAGAAATTGTTGTGGTTTAACCCAGCAAGCAGCTCAGCATCACACATCCGTGTGGTCACCCCTCCACAATGGGAATGCAGGATGAGAAACTGAAAGTCCTTCACTCATTGTAAGCACTGCTCAGTAACAACTAAAACATCAGTGTGTTATAAACCTTATTTTCATCCTAAATCCAAAATGTAGTACAATGCCAGCTACTCTGAAGAAAATAAAGTCCATCTCAGTTGAAACCAGGATAGAAATCTGAGAAAGAAAACATGATTATCGGGATTGCTAAACTTGGTGGGGATAAAACCCCAAATACGGGAGAGACCTTTAACATAGGAAGCAAAAGTTTAGTCAGAATGAACAGCTAGAAAAAAAAATAAAACTAGAGGTGTTCAAATTGCCAGTGGGACATACATTTTTAACAGTGAAGCAAACTCCCAAGGGATGCAGCATGTTTTCCATCTTTGGCTATCTGCAGTTTCTGGAAGCAATGCAGGACAAGTGGAAGAAATCTCATGAGCTTTATTTTGCAAGAAGTCAGAGTGATTGATGTGTTGGTCTCTTGCGGCCATTAACTTGGTGTTTATTAGTCATACAGAAATGACTGAATTCCCAGAGCTCTGACCCAGGCATGCACAGAACTCTATTAAAAATCTTGCTGGATTATCTAGGATCTTTCCCCTTCTGTGATAAGTCTAATTCTGTGGGCCAAAAGCAATATATGTTCACTGTTCATTCTTCTCTAAACGCTGGAGAAGCAGTTCTATATGAAATTTCATGTTGATCTTCCCATTAACCTCACAGCTTTTTCTCTATTACTTTTTCTTCATTTGTTTTCATAAAGGGTTGTTAAAAATCATTCTCAATTGGATTACAGCTGAACTTTGTCTCTGATAGTCAGAATTTATCTTTTTGTCTTTTCTTTTGGGAATTAATATGTTTTACAAGAAGTATCTCTCTACATAAAAACTCCCAAGATCTTCAGCAGTGCCTTGTGCAGTGAAATGTTTAATTGAAAATTTAAGAATACTTTTAGGTCTTATCCATTACAATCAGGTATTTATTAGCATTGGGCAGCAGATGGATAAATCCTTTCTGGTTGGACACACACCATTTTCTCCATCAGTAATCACACTTTTCTGTCAGATATTATCCCATAGTGCAAAAGCCTTCCTGTGTTAACGACTGCTAGAAAGTGATGTTTGCTAAAGAAAGGCAAACTACCCAGTGCCTCTTTTGAATTATATTGCTGTATGTCATCCTCTCCCTGCCCAAACCAGGACCACCGCTGTATTTGCAAGACAATGTTGAGTTAGAGATGGTCTTGTCTGGCCTAGATCCCTCTGATGATGCCCAATTCCCTACCAGGTTTGTCTAAATTGGGGAGTTCAGTGCAAGATCTTGTTGCCCTCAGCATTGTAGCCTTGTGAACAAAGCTGTCAGAAACTTGGGATTTTGGAAGCTAACTCGCTAGAAGGTCTTATGGAGAAGGGTGTTGGATCTGTGGGGTATAGCAGCTCTGGTTACAGTAAAATGTGCAGCTGTAGGAAGAGAATTAAAAGGGGACAGTCCTGAAATCTTTTCCTTGGGATCACAGCCTTTCCATTGAATCATACAATGAGCTATGCTTGCATTTAGTAATTTATTTTAATGGCTGTGGTTGAAATCAGTGGTGCTTTGATTGTGAAATTTAGTGGATACAGCTGGGGAAGCTGTACTGCTTTCTGAGCCCCTCCCTTTTTTTTTTTTTTTTTTTCCAGTTTCAGAATAACTCTCAAAGCAGGTGTCTTCAAAGACATAAATACATATATATAAATAGGAGATATAATAAAGGTGCTTACAGAGAAAGGCAGAGGATGCTATTTCCTCACAAGACTCTCTTCTAGCCTCTTCTTGATCATAACTCTGAGAGTGAAAGTAATTGAGGCTGACAAGTTCTCACTGCTCCTAGTACAGCATACAGAAAAACAGCAAAAGATTCCTTAAATGCAAAGCAATGAAAGCCGTGACTGCTTCAGAGCCGCATACAGCAGAGGAACATGACTGGTACTTTCAGCAGAATACATTTCTTGAAATAATCTGACTCCAGCAGGTGGATAAACGTTTTTGTCATGTCTGTGTAAGAATTTCATCATATCATGTATAACACTGTTGAAAGTTTCATTCCTGGAAAGTTCAGCTGTGACCGAAAGACTAGAAGGACAAGGATTAAAAAAAATCCCCAGACCTTTAAGCCAAAGATGTAGTATAGAATTTAAATTACATTTCAGAGAGGATCACATTTAGATTCATTTCACAGAAACTTATTTATTTTTTTGAATAACCACATTACTCAAAACAGTTTAGCAGGAGGGAACAGCCTCAAGGGTAAACAGAAGACATTGGAAAGTGTTGTTCTGCCCCAACAATGCATTTGGTAGTCTACAAAAATAACACAGCTAAGCTGAATGAAATATAAAGCAGAGCAGCTATGAAATAAAACGTGGACATCTGAGGCTATGCTCTGCAATCTCTACTTTGGGAAAAAGAGAGTAAGTATGTGGCTGACTGAAATAAAAGTTTTGTTTGAGTGAAGAGTGTCAGCTTGATTGCCAGATTTTCTCTCTGTTCTTGTTTTCTTTGCTGAAAGCATCCCTAAGGCATTCCTCGTTATGGTAGGGAATGTGGTTCGTATTCACTTCTTTCATTCCCCAGATCAAGAAGAAAACAGTATTTAATGGTGGGCCCATATCTGTGAACTGCAAGCAGTGACCACGTGCTTGATGGATGAGAATTTGTGTTTGATGTGCAATGCATGTGGATGATCAAAACCAGCAAGAGTCACAGGATCCCCAGTGAGGTGGGACATAACTGGGCAACTACCATGCAGACAGACTCAGGAATGATATTAATAGAGGATGTAGAGCTTAATGGTCGTGGTTACTTTATTTTATACCTCATGAAAGCTTTTTCCATTGTGGTCACCACAATTTCCATCCCTGATGTCATTCCAAATTTCTGCAATGAGCGGCTTACAGCATGTATCAGGATTCTGGATATATTTGCTTATAAACGCGTGCCCAGGTCACTGTTTCTTCATTGCATGCTCAGTTCCATTACCATAACATGCTGGTAACACACTTACCCATATGCAGGGGAAATGCTAGGTCAGGGCCTGAATCTGTGATTGCACACCTGGAGTAAGGGCTGTGGCTGGCCTAGGGAGCACAGGCAAACTGTTTGCACCTGTGCTCCCCATGTGACTGGAAGGGGTGGACCCAGGGTGGGACTGCACTGGGCTTATTTAAGGGCCAACCATGGAGAGATCAGCTTTTCTGTGAAGAGGAGATTGGGGATTGCTTTGGTGGGTTGTTGCTGCTCATCGGTTGTGTAAGTCAAAACTTTTATGAAATTTCTGTTTATGTCTACTGTTAAACCCTTGGATGCTTTGCTTGGGATTGTAAAGAATCTGTCTGAAGTGATTTTGCTGCTTTATTTGCAAAACACCATGGCAAGAACTTTCCCGTTCAGTTTTGGATAGTGATTGGACAGCATGGAGAGATTTTGTGTAGTGGTCAAAGCAAAGTGTAAGATGTGTCTTAATGAAGTTTTTCAGCTTTGGTTCTGTTCTAAAGGAGCTAGAAAAAGATACTCATCCAAAAAAAAATTTGACAACTGTACATACAATACTTTATTAATCCTGAAAATGTTTTTTTTCTTAGTTGTTTCTTGTTGGTTCCAGGAAGCTGGTTGCTGAGAAAACAATTATTTAAGAGACTGTTCTTTCATCTTGTGTAGATGGCTACCAACCCTAGGCACTCATAAGCGTGGAAGAAAATTCTAAAGACAACTTAAGGATTATAGGTAGATCTATGTACGCAGAAGTATTTGCTACTATGAAGGATTTTTTCCTTGATCTTTTTAGTTGTTTGTCATCTTTCCCAAAGACTTGATCACACTTTTTTTTTTCAGTACGTGGGTCTGTGAAGATTATCTACACATGGCAGGATCTTCCACAAAGCTCTGCAAAATCTTGGAAAATAGTAATGTAGCTGAGAGTGTGTGATGTTCTTTTCTGGAACTTTTCTTTATCTGAGTAATGACTTATTCTTTAGTTGATAGACATTCTTGTAAGGAAAAGGTACAAATGCCTTGGAAAAAATGAATTAGTGTTGTCTCCATGAAAAGTGTTTAATGTGATAGCTGAATGCAGGCAGCAATTAGTTTCCATCTCTTCTTCAGGGCATCTTTATACATCCCATGAGGCTTTTGCATTTACCTATTCTGTTACAAGCTATTTTGTCACATTTAAAATGAACTTCAAGGCACTTTTAGAAAGCTATTACTCAATGTCAGGCTTGCAGAGAGACTAAAGATAGTGAGTACTCAGCTCCCACAATGAAGATTGCAGCAAATAGGGTCAGACTGTTAGGAGATACAAAGAGAAAGCATTAGCGATGGGAAAGCTGCCAAGCTTCTTAGAGGAGCAGAGGTAATTCTTTCATCAT
This sequence comes from Penelope pileata, assembly GCA_013396635.1. Taxonomy (NCBI): domain Eukaryota; kingdom Metazoa; phylum Chordata; class Aves; order Galliformes; family Cracidae; genus Penelope; species Penelope pileata. Next base: position 49,485 of record WBMW01001714.1, read on the forward strand.
TGTCGTTGCTCAGGTTATGTTTATAATAAACAGGGGAGCTGATTTATAGGAAAGTCAGAGGGTATTTAACGGTGCAGTTCTCCCTAATCTCAGAACTTTAACTTTTAAGATACAAATATTCAACAGGATTATGCCTATTATCATATTGCATTTATTACACTTTCACCTTCCTGCAGAACAGTGCTCTTTCAGTCCCTCTTCATGAATTTCTCTCTCTGATGCTTATCCTCGTCTTTATCTCTAGTAGAGATCAATGGAAAGATGTAGTGGCTTGCTTTATTTTTCCCCCACAAAATAATTCACTGCAAGTCTGCTTCATTCAATGTCAAATCAGTTTGGCATGACGGGGACCTCTGCATAATAAAAGTTCAAACTGACTTACTGGAGAGCTTCATGGAGTTTGCTGCCCACTAAGAATGCACCTCCAACCTTTATTTTAGTAGAGAGCTGAAGCAAGGAGAGGCTGCTGCCCTCTTCTTGAAGCTTCTTCCTGCCAATAGTACAGGATGCAAAGAGAATTTTAAAATAACAGCAGTGTGAAGCACGTATTTACAAATAAGAACAGAATGTATTTCAAAAAATAGCAATGGTAGAAGAAAGAATTGTAAACCCTATATCTGGAACTCCAGGTACTTTCTCATTCTTGAGCTCCATCATTAATAAAATTACCATACAAACACATTTTGTCTTGGAAAGTTTTACAGAGAATCCCACCAAGTAACATTAAAAAAGATAAAATGCCAAATCTGTCTTTTGGTGGTCAGCTACGGATTTTCCAAAAAACAGTGATCCAGTTTGAAGATGGCATTAACTTCTACAAAGTCTGAATTAGGAAAGATATTTAGACTGCTAAATTCCATGTATTTTAGCAGCACTTAAATATTTCTCAGGTATATTTCTGAATCCCTATTTCCATGTCTGTCAAATATAAAAATGTGAACTACCCTTATCATTCAGAAATTGAAGTGAAATTTTGTAATTCTCTGTGGGAAGAAAAATAAAACAGAAAAGGTTGTTGAAAATAACAAGAACTGAACCTGAACTCCAAATTCATGCAGTTATATTTGTCTTGTTTCCAGTTCTGGCCAAGTCTAACAAAGCAAGCCGGGGCAGCAGAGGGTTGGAAGGGAGAGGTATGTTGAGGGCTTGGAGATAGGGCTCCTGCCTCAGCTGCGGTTACTGACTCCCTTCCATATAGCAAGGTCTATCTCCAAGTTGCCAATCTTGGAAACATGAGCTCCCAATTAGACCTTCCACAAGAGCTGTCAGAAGCTCAGACCATGTTCAGGTGGGGGAAACTGGCAGATATTCACTATGGATGTGTTGCAGATGTTTCACTTTTGATTAAGCTTTCTTAAGTAATTTCTGACCAGCAGTGTTTGTGACAATTTTAATAGATTAAATGTTCTATGTATTATATCCATAGAAAGGCTAAATATCTAGGTAGTCTGAGTATTTCTTTGCAATCACATTAGTACACTGAAAAGCTTGAAAAAATCTTAAAGATGAAAAAAGCATTTTCTTTTCTGGAAGAGACTTGTTGCTTTGCTTTTCATCTTAGTAAATTTAAAACCAGTGTCCAAGTAAAGTTCCAGGCAGTACAGACTTGATCCCGTGAAGTTTGCAGTGGAGTGTGAGCCTAGCATCTGCTGAAGCAGCACATGGACGGAAGTGGTCACACAAAAAAACCTTGGAGACATTTAGCTAAATAGTAAATTGTATTTTGATTTTCTTCTTAATCAAGTGTGGCTGCTTTCATCAAGTCCAAGCCAAACTTGTAGCAGCAGGAAGAAGCTCATACTCCCCCCTGCCCAAGTCTGGTGACATTTGTAATATATTTCAGTAATATTTTTGTAATATATTTCAATAATCAGACTGCTTTATTTCCCATGTTCACCTAAACTCTGCAGTCACTACAAAGCCCTTGTTGTTTGTTGTAAATAATAGTTCTTTTTACTTTTGCTAGATGCTTTGGAGTGAGATCTGTGACAATTTCCAAGTAACTGCAGGATGCTTGTTTGCATAACAAAGGGAATTGGCTACAGTGAGATGTTGGCCCTGTTACTGTTAGTTTCCATTCTCTGTAGCACCGCTGCCATCATGCTGAGACAAGGGAGATACAATCAGATCCCATTTGTGATTCTGAATGCAAACTTTCAAACAAGCTCTAATGCAATCCAATTAGGTGAGGTGGGAAACCAGAGCAAGAACTTTGATTAGCATTTACATGCATTAACATTTACAGTAGACCAGACCAAGTAATAAGCTGTTCCCAAAATAAGCAAATGACGTGCATGGCACATGTAGAACAGGGTAGCTGATTAAAGTCTTGTGGCTTTGTTGCTTGTGCCTACATGTTAAAAGTCAACTCCCAAATTCTCCTACTCCATTCTTATTCATGCTGTGGTGTAGCACATGGTCCCTATTTGCTACAAGAACTGTGATAGTGCTTTATCTGCATCCTCACTGGTTGCAGTGGAGCTGGACCACTTGACCCAAAACTGGAATACAATGGGCTTTTTTTTGTTTGTTATAATTGTGCACAGCAAGGGCTGCAAGACTGATCTATGTAAGGCCTATACCTGGTGTGAAAAATTTCATTAAAGGCTCTTTGAGGTGCTGGGAGACAGAATTTTAGTTTTTGCCTTCCTTTGTTACTAACTGAATCACACGCAAGTTTCTGCTTCTTGCTATATTCCACTCCTAAGCATTGCTTAGGACCATATTGCATCACCAGCAGATAGCATCTTGAACTTCTAGAGAGTTAGCAAAAATCTGGATGAGAAATAAATCACAGATTAATGAATTGTGCTTGGCTTCTCTGGGTATACTTTACAGGCCCTAGGGACTTAATGACATAGAAACAAATCATAGAATCATAGTAACACTGGGTTGGAAAGGACCTACAAGACCATCTAGTCCAACTGCCCTCCTATCACTGTTACTACCCACTAAACTACTAAACCATATCCTGTAGCACCTCATCCAGATGCTTCTTGAACACAGCAAGGGATGGTGACTCTACCACCTCCCTGGGCAGGCTTTTCCAGTGCTTGATCACTCTTTCATAGAAGAAGTGTTTCTTTATATCTAACCTGAATCTCTCCTGATGCAACCTGTGGCCAGTTCATCTGTTCAGTTCATCATTAGCTATCAGGGAGAAGAGGCCGACCCCCTCCTTCAGGAAGTTGTAGAGTATGATGAGGTTCTCCCTCATGTCTCCCAAATGCCATAATTTAGTTTTGTCACCTGATAAGGAATCTTTGTTTCATGTATTTACTTTATTTCATGTCTATCCACCAAAGTGTAGAGAATTCCCTGGAAGATCTCTTTGTTGGCTAAAATGAAAAGCAACAGAACGATTCCAAACACAAAAACTGCTCTCTGTGGTTTCAGATAAACAGCTCCTCTTGACTCACTTTAATCTTGTAAGATATAATTTTTAGTCTCCATTTCTCTTGAGATTTCATTCACTCCTTTGCTGTCAAAGGATGAAAATAAGTGTTTTGTATTTTTTTAATTTATCTTCATTTCTCTGCATTGTTGTCATGATGATTATATTAAGCAGCATTTTCCACACAATTAAGTTTCTGCACAGTTATGGTAAATTTTTTTCTGAAATTGAGACTCTTCTGAAATGTAGATATTTCTCTTGATTATCATTTCTGGAGCACTCACAATGAATGCAAGAGTTGTTGATCATTCCACACATACGCATTTTAAAACTTCTTTTTGGTTTTAAGTGTTTGTTTCTAATTCTTTTATGTTTATCAAGCTGCTCATTTAATTATAAACCTCACTTCTGAGCTTATTCTCTAATTTAAGCAATAGAAATGAATATCACCAATCCCTTACAGATGAAACACAAAGAACAAATTGCATATTAACAGCAGGCTATGGAAGTGGCTTGAGGTATTAAATTGTGAATAACAGGCAGGGAACATTTGGGTGAGCAATTGAAAAGAAAATGCTATCTGCAAGATATGTCACAAAACATGATGTCAGATATCCTGAGGAGCCTGGTAGAAATATCATACAAGCATGAAAGTGACAGATTTCTAAATGCCTTGGCCCATGGGAGAAAGCATTCAAAATTGCAAGTAAAGCATCTGCAAGCTGGCTTACGTATTTCTAGAAATAAAACAGCCATTATTTATGCTGTATGATGTCTGTGGAATGAAAGCTGCTGGTTGTGTAACTGCCCTGGGTCTCATGCTGCTTTAACAACGCATCCCAGTGTCAAATGGTTATCTTTATGGATTTACAGCAAGCCCTGGAGAAACGTCAGGATTAGACAAATGGAAGAAATTCCAAAGCAACACAGTGGCTATGTCCAAAAAGAAGAGTTAGGCAAAAAAGAGGTATGGACTCCTAAAAGAAAAGTATAGTGGTACAGTGTTCCTCTTCTGTTCTGCATTAGAAAGTTTTTCACATACAAAGCCATAAAAGCAGGAAAAAAGAGAAGATATACCTTTAGCCCAAGAACCGCCGAAGCTGTACCCACCTTTAGAAAGTAGCAATAGAAAATAAGAGATCTTAACTGATAGTTTTGTTTACCATGTACACTCTAGGATCTGCCTTGATGGAAATGATTCACACTAGTTCTTGTGTTCTCTCCCCATACTGAACACAGTATGCACTTCTTGCCGTTTCCTCTTCTGTGTCTGAAAATCACAGAATTGCAGGAGTTGGTAGGGACCTCTAGAGATTGAGCCCAACTCCCCTGCCAAAGCAGCTCCCTACAGCAGACCGCACAAGCAGATGTCTAGATGGGTCTTGAATATCTCCAAAGAGGACGCTCCACAACCTCCCTGGGCAGCCTGTTCCAGTACTCCATCACCCTCACTGTGAAGTGAAAAAGGTTCACACATATATTTGTGCAGAACTTCCTATGTTCCAGAAAATCCTTGGCATGGTCCCTCCTGCTGTTGTTTTCTCTTTGCTAAGTCACAACGATTCTCTAGTTCTTTGGGGATTTTCTCAGCTCCTTCTTTCTCCTTTGCTTTCCCCTGGCTGCACAGAGGCACAACTTTATCAGAGTGGCATTCAAATCAAGAACAGGAGATTCTAGATTACACTTTATAAAGGGAGTAAATGACCCCTTCCAGTGTCTTACAGGTGTCACTCGTATTTATACAACTCAATATGAAGTTTGTCCTTTTTCAGAAATATGATATTTTTTTACCGTGACTTCTTTAGTGCTTGTCAACTTGAAGATCAGCAAATCTTTTTTTCTCAGTCGATTTGCTGTCTACCCACTTTTTTTCTGCATTTGCAGAGATTATCTCCATCTAAGTGTAGAAACCTGTACCTATTTGTAATTAATAGCACCAGGCTTCCCCTGGTCATCAAGAATATTCCGAATTCTATTTATTCTCTTCAGTATGCTGGTAGCCTCTCTTTGTTATGTAATTTTAGGTTGTCTACAAACCTAAAATCATATTTTCATATTAATCAGAATTAATGGGTATATACAACAGCACCAAACCTAGACAGACCCAGTGCCATGCCACTTTCTGAACTGGCAGTCAACCTTTGGTAATTAGAGGGCAGTTTTTCAACTCTTTTGTACCCTCTGTAGTGCAGTTACACCTTCTGTACATCCAACTAATGCTTTCACATCTTACCAGTGAGAATTTTATAAAGGTTAACAGAAAATTCTTTGTTGAAGTCAAGATACACCATCAACTCTTTCTTTTTTTTTTTTTTTCCTTCCCTGTAAGGACCATTATTGCATCTTGAAAGGAAAATAGATCTGACTTTTTTTCTGGATAGAGACATGTTAATTTCTAAACTCCTGGTTTTCTATGGGGGGTAGTGAGTTGTGGGTGGGTACGGGTGTCTCTGGCAGGGGGATGGGGGGTTGAGAACCCCTTTGGAATTTTGACCGGCTCTCTGTATGACTGCAATTAAATGATATAAAGTTAGATGGGAACAGGCACCATTTCCTGTCTACCTTATTTCAGTTTTCTTGTCTTACTTACCTCTTGCATTAGATGGATTGGCTTTTGTGATTAGTATGATTTTTATTAGTATATCAGGCAAAGACTAACTATTTTAGTGAAGGCTGCGGTAAAAAAGACAGTGTCATGACTTCTTGATGTTATCAGTTGACAACTCTCACTTTTTGTTGAAGCAGATGAGAACTATCCTTACTTTTTTTACTTGCTACTAATCTTGCCCTGATCACATTTTTGTGGATCTGGCTAGTAATCTCTTATTTTACATCAGCCTTTATTTTCTTTCCTCATGTTCTCTTGCCTAATTGTGAAAACCAAAGTGTTTGTTCTAGTATCATGCATTGATTTTTAACTTCAACACATTTTAATTAAATACATTTGTTGAAGTATTTTTGGAAAAGAAACGTTTGAAAGATTGCAAGACAGATTTTGGTGCTTCTTGGGACAACTTTAGCATATGTTCTGAGAAACATGCAAGAAGACCTATAGCTTCTGAACCTATTCTGTTTAGTAAGAGTATATTTTAGTTTGAGTGGCTGAGATTCTGAGCATGCTTGTAATCATTATTCTCTGCCTAAAGCGTTCAATAAACACTTCTCTAACTGAATAAATATGAAAGGCATCATCATGCAAATGTATCTCTTCCTCCTGTAATCCTAAATTACAATATGGTGCTCTGCATTTAGATGTCTTCACCTCACGCTCTTCTCCTTCACGATCTGTTCTTTAATTAGACTACATTTTTAAAAACAGAAAAGAAATTGAAAGTAAATGACGTGAAAAAGTTTTTTTTCCTTACATTAACTTCACAGATGGTGAAGGTCTACTTCACTGAATGTGAGTGCAAACATTAATCCTATTTTTTTCTGTCTGCTAAGACCTATCCTGATTGAAAGAAAATTATATTGATAGAAATATTTACAATGTACAGAAAGGCAAACCCTTGCATTAGGATAAAGAAAAGTAGTTGTTTTCTTCCTCCTCGTTTTTCTAGAGGATGAATAATCAGTTTTTACTTTCCAACCTGCTACTAAAATTCAAATTCTTCTAGCATTAACCACCTCATCTTTATTACATCTTTAGTCATCCATTCATTCTTTAGGAAAATGGGGATGAAGCTCAGCTTTTTAGGAGAATGTTTTTAAGTTTTTGGGAAACCCTAACTGGCATAGTAATAGAATTGTTTGCAGTTCAGAGCAATTTTTCAGAGCAACTTTAGAATAATTTATTAAGCATCAACTTACTACTTTTGTAAAACACAGGTAAGAATTCTGTCCAGCTGTAAAGCATAGGAAAAATTTCCAGCCTCTCCCATAGTTCCAAGTTGTGAAGAAATTGAAGAAAGCTTCCTCTGTAAATGGTTCACAATGTTTTTGCATTCAGAAGATCAGATCTTTCCTTTAATGCTAGCTTTTTGTGCAGATCAAATGTCTGGCTTGATCCCACTTGCACTGGTCCTGATGCAAAACTCTCTCTACCTTTTTCCACAAGTACACACGCAGACAACTCTGCTCACCAGAAATTCTTGGCAAGATCAAGCAGCCACTAAATAAGTCATCTGGAATAACTTTCTGTAGTGACTTGCACTAAGCTTGGATAACTTGTGAGGTTGTGATAAACCAAACAAAAATAATAATAAAAAAAAAAAATAGGAAAGACAGCTCGGAAGAAAGAAGGGTGAAAGACACCATTTTCTATTATCATGTTCATCCTCACTGGGGCTTTGCTGCCTCTGTGCCCTAGTATTTCAACCCAGATCACTCCTTTTACAGACAGCTCCTCAAATATTGACTGTTGCTCCAGACAAACTCTTTGTGAATTCACACAAGAAAGGGCACCCTCTTCCATTTCCTGGGCAGGCATATGTGAGCAGGAGGCCCTACAGAGGTTACCCACCACATTTTTTTAGGATTATCCTATGAATTAGGTGTGGCACTAAGGAACATGGTTTGGCGGGCATGGTCATGATGGGCCAATGGCTGGACTTGAACGGTGGTCTTTTCCGACCATAATGATTCTATGAATTACAGCTTTATGCACCTGTCTTGATATTGAGTGAGAATAGTCCTGGTAAAAATAATATTCAACATTGTCAACAGTACTAATGAAATCTTTGACGTAGTCCAGAAATGAGGTAGCTTTGGAAAGGATTTGAAGCATCTTTCTGATTACTGCACTGTGTGTTTCATAGACTGGTTTCTTCAAGAGCGTTTCACTATGATTCAGGACAATGAAAATGAGCACAGGAAGTTACAAAAGGAGAAATCTAAGCTTTCTTTTATTTAAAAAAAAAAAAAAAATCTAATATGCAGAAAAAAACTACAGTTAGAAAGAAACCCAGATGATATGTTAAACTTCTTTGGGATGGTGGCTAGCCGTACATCTAATCTCTATCCTCCCATGAGATTTCCACAAACAGGGTTGACCTTTCAATTTCTTTTTCTATTCCATGCAAAAATTGTTTGCACCTGTTTTATGGCTGGTGACATTTTAAGGGGCTTTCTAGAAATGCAAATTATCCACTTTGAGTAGGTTGTATTTCCCATGTTTTTCAATAGAAAATGGCGATCACATGCCATAAACCTTGGGGAGGAATGGGTCTGTATTTCAAATTTATACCACAACTGTCATTTGTAGGAAAAAGAAAATAAGTGGGAAGAATTATTCCCTTCTTTTATGTTGCAAAACATCAAGTCTATCTTCACAGAAAATATTTTAAAATACAATTACTGTTGTCATGAAAAAAATGAGTAGTATATTTCTGCCATCACATGGTAGTTTTTAATGTATGATCTATCTTTTCATGGGTTGAATTACCTATTTTTTCCCACTTGCAGATCTTTTCTCTGCAGACTTCTGGGGCCTCCTGGCATTAGGAAAGCTTCAAAGAGGCAGCCATTCCTTAGCAGTTTATCTGCTCCCCTTAGTATTTAAACATTAAGTAAGACAAAGCATGCAAGAAGCTTCAAATGAGTTTATTTTATCTTAATGATACTGCCTGAAACCACAGCCCCATGGAGCTTGTACCCCTGAGGCTGATGGTAAACACCGCGAAGAAGCCCATTGTTTGCTGAATCAAAAGATTATTGTGCTCATCCAGGTTGCTTCACTTTCTCTTTGCTGATGTATAAATCCAGCAATCCTCTGCTTTACTCAGCTTTAGATTCAGCAGAAAGACATTTTGTGTCCAGTTAAGCACAGATTCATGCAAATACAGGATTACCTCAGGAGGGAGATGTTGTTTACATGGATGCATGACACTGTGCAGTAGAAGCATTTGTTACTGAATGTGTTTCTGTTGCTGATATTTATTTATTTATAATAATGGGGTCATTACTCACTTTCGCACTAATATTCCATAGCCTGCTGGCAAATGCATGCCATCTCCAGGGAGGTCTGAGCCCATGAACTCCCTTGCCACGTACATTCACCCTTAGGTCATACTGTGCTGAGAAAAAAAATCAATGCCTTACCTACTTGACCCACAACACAGCAGAGGCAGATTTCTTTTTCCCATCCAGTGTTCTCTCTATGGCTTCTTATTGATCTGCATTCTCAGTGCCAGTCCAATTCTTTCAAACGCCTTCTTCAGATACTGTGTTTTCAAAAAGATATCTTGTCTCTGATAACCTGCCACAATGGTAAAACACCATCTGTGGAGGAAAAACTGTCTTGAAATTAGGTCACAGTGCTGTGTTTGAGATCTCTGGACTGAACTGAAGCCATTACAGTAGAGTACGTTGGGGTATATCTGTACTATGGAACAAATTAGTCCAGAGATATGAGGCTGGTGAGAGCTTAGCCATGCCAGTGAGGCAGCCTGCTTGAGCTGTTTTCTCTTAAAGAGCTTTTGACACTGAGTATACGGCAATAAACGTGTTTGCTTCTGCAAGTATGAGATAGGAAGGAAGCTCTATCCTGGCAGATAATTTCCCTATTTCTACCTTTTTCACCTTTTCTAGTCTCTTATCCTCTCACTCACAGAAAACCCTCTCTAGTGCTGTGTCTACTTCTAGCCAGTAAGGTTAATGCTGGCACATGCTCTCTGAAGAGGGATAAGAAGCTATTTGATGGGGCAGGTATTGCATTTATTTCCCTGTTTCCCTAATCTGTGCAATAATTTGGTGAGTGGAACTGAGCTGGGTTTAATGAACTTCAGAATGCAGCAACTGCATTTCTATGTTCCAGCAGAAGATCTCGGGCATGGAGAAGCAGTTACTCTGGGGAATTCTGTGGACTTACAGTGGGGCTGAAGTTAAGGAAGGGAAGGCTGGTAAAACCTGGATCTCAGAGGCTGTTGGAGTTAGAAAGAACAGACATGAGATTGTGCACTGGTGCAGAGAACTGCTCTAGAAGTCAGAGATTGTACTTTTGCATTTGGCCAACCTAACTTGGGTAGGATAGGAATAGCACAGTCCACAAAATGATACCTATACATAACCCTTACTTCATTCTGATTTGATTGACTCCTCAAATCCCAGAGTCTTTGATGTGCAGTTGGCAACAAGAGGTGGAGAAGGACCCCTGGCACAACATGCCAGACACGGTCTCACAAGTGCCAAATAGAGGGCAACCATCACAGAAAATATTGACTTAAAATTATATGATAACAAGGCAGGAGTTTGCTTTGTTAACATTCATTATATCCTCTACCTAAACTGCTTTCCCAGCAGATTAATGCCATCAAGACTGTTAATACATTTTAAAATGTTATTGCTGTAGTGTTCAGTTCTTGCTTAATGACTAAATGAAAATCAACAGCTTTTAATGGCAATCCATCACCCAAAGCATGTAGTTAATATGAAAAACAGCATTAATACAAGCAAATCTTCTGCTAAAGTAAACAAATACTCCAGCATAAAGTAGGTAGGAAAGTGCAGGACACCATTTGACTGTTCCACAACAACAATACTATACATTTGTCTGGAAATGCTCAAATCCTTTGAAGTTAATATGAATTTTCACATAAGTCAGAAACATTATTTTCGTTTTGTAGACAGTTACTAAAGTACAAAGAAACTAGATGCCAGCCAAGGTTTAGGTACAAGCTGTAGACAGACAATAAATGCCCCCATGTCAAGATCAGGGATTTTGTTCCAGCATAATTTTAATTTTTGGATACTTTAATGATGCTTACAAAATCTATTAAATGAAAAGTTTGTAGGTAAATATTGATGAATTTTTATTGACTTCTCAGGCAAGACTTTAAAAACATTTTTTTTACTTTAATGTGCACAATTTTTTTCTCCTTATTTAGTCCATTAAATGCTTGTGAATTATTCAATGGAATTTTTGTTCTGGATTAGCTGTTCTTGGGATTGGGTTTTCTAGAGCTCAACTAATGCTTTCAAAGTAAAATGCCTGAAATTTTACAATGAAGTCCATTTTGAAGTAGATAATTTAGACTAAACTTTAAAACTATGGGCTTTGGGGACTATATACACCAAATTTCCAGTTTTCAGCTGTAAACATCCAACTCAGATTCTCTTTGGTTATCAGGGAATAAGAATAAAAGCTCTGCTGGAAAATATCTTTTGGCTTTCCAATATTGTATTTTTCCTTTTAAATTGTAGAAATTCCAAGTGTTTTGTAAGTGATGGAGTTAAAACAATCATGAAGAAACACAAGACAAAATAGATTCTATTTTTTTCTGAAAAAAAAAACCTGGGTATTAGTAAATCATTCATTTATGAACTCAACCACCGGAGATATTAGTGCTCATCTATAATGTTTTTCATTCTTATTTTTCCTTCTCTGTTTGATGCTAGATATATAATGTAGATTGTATACTGACATAATATAGGTTCCCTCTACAGCTAATGGAAATGAGCAGACATCTCTGAAGGTGACCCATGCCAACTGCTTTGGGATGGGACAATGATCTCTCTATCAAGAGATGCCCACCAATTTCCATTGGCCTTGTGAATTATTAGCCAGATAGTTACTGAATCCACAATATGGTTTGGGATTTGATTTTTATCAAAATAAGCAAACAGAAGGTTGTACGGTCATATATTTTCCGTAAGTGCTTGTATCTACAAGTCATATCAGCCACTGTGTCAGCACTTGGGAAATGCTTGGGATAGCTCTCTGTGTACACTCTTGAACTGAAGTCCATAGTATCACCTGCTCATAAAACTTCCAGTGATCTTTTGTTAGCCAGAGGTCACTGAGTCCCAGGTACTCAGCTGCTAATCACTGACAATACAGAATATCTAGACCTAAAGCATCAGTGCTCAACATGTTTCAGGGACATCACCATGCTTAGCCTGCTTTCCACAAAACACTGAGTCAGGCTGAGGGCACCGCTCCTGCTTTTTTAGTTGCTAAGTGTCTAGTGGCTCAAGTGATTGGAAATATCCTGGAGTGTAGAGAGTAAGTACAGTGTTTAGAATTTCTTTTCCTCTGTAAATGGGTCTTCCTCCAGAAGAAAACATAAGCATTTGTGCAGTGGTCTGAGTTCTGACAAGTGGGGGGAAAAAAACAACAAAACCCATCAAATAAAGGATAAGAGCATGAATTCACTGAATGCAATGAGTTAAGAATGTGATTTTGGATGTACGACTGCTTTCATTTTAAAGTGAATGTGTTGAGTGCCTGTGATGTCTGTGTTCAGTTGTAACAGTTCAATTAAAAAAAAAAAAAAAAAGCCAGCACTCCTAGCATTTAAAGTATCTTCTTAATGCAACAGTGGTAGTAATTAAAATTATTACTGTTGCATACATTGAAGAGTCAATGACTTGCATTGTAAAATCAAAACCCCAGTTCCAGAGGATTCACATCGGTAGGTTTGCCAATAACCTATTGATCTCTCACTGAGTTTTACACATGCAAGGTAGATGCAGCCATGGGGAATGGCAATGATGATATTTGTCAAACCACTGGTACGTGTCTTGGCAAATCCCAGTCTGAGGCCAATGGAGAGGATCTAGGTTCCTGGGTTTATTCAATCTGCCTCATATGCTCAGGCTTGAGTGGACACAGAGTAGATACAGAAGTAATTTGCACTTGTCCAGGACTATACTAGATAATCTAGAAAGACCTGTGCTGGTCCCTGCTGATTGCAACAGGGCCCAAAGGACAAGCCCTTATGACCATGTTTGACCTTGCTACAATCAGAGTTTTTGCTTGTGTGAATTGCACTGCATTGCAGGTCACAGCACAAATTTAATTAAATCCTTATAAAATCAATTTGTAGTTCTTGTACCGCTTAAGTCAAGAATAGGAAACTACTGAGCTGGGCACCCAGTTGGAGAAAGTTAGCAAGCAGAAAATTACAATTGCATTTTTAAGCATTCATTTTAAATGCAGAAAAGGCTAACAGGCTGGAACTCTGGCTGTGTAGGATAGGTTAGTTCAGCTGCCATTAGTAGGAGTTTATTCCTTTATGCCTACTGAGCTTCAATTTTATTCAAGCAGATAGCAGGAGCATAAGTGATTTTAGGAAATCAGCCCTGGCTATGGGCTTTAACCTCGGCCCAGGACCTCAAGCTTTTGTATCATCAAGAAGTTCCATACAGTTTGTGGTGACTTGCTGTTTCTGTCTCCAGAGGACTACTCGTCAGTGGCAGTAAGATATCCCCTTGGACACTCAGGAGTTATCACAGTGATGTAAGTGACCCACCATCTGCAGCACAGGAAAGGTCCTGTGACTGGTGGGCTTTCAAAGGACGATGTTAAAGACCTGATGATTTTCAGGGAAATCAGATAACATTTCAAAATCTGTCTGGAAGGCTCTCAGCACATCTGGAACATAGATGAGAAAGTTATCAAGAACGAGCAAGTTCTTTCCCCTTTCTAAAGCAGGGGACAGACAATTGGAAAATGTAGGCCTAACACCAGTAGGGTGACCTAGGGCTTTTGAACACTTGGTGTTGGACCAATCTGATTTCAGTAGATGGATAACTGAGTAACATGGAACAAAAAGCATCCTTTTTGTCAGCTTCCATGACAGGGAATGTTATTTTGTGATATGAGCATCCTAGGAAATATCTTCTCCAGCTGGTCTGTGGTGCTCCATGCCAGAAGGTGGACAGTGAGTTTCCACATGACCTACCCCTTCTGCAATAATGTCTCTGTGATCATTTTTGTTTTTGTACATTAACATGTTGCTTGGTCCCCACTCAGATCATCCTTTCTTTACAGAACAATACTAGTTTGTATGTGCTTCATGAATCCAGATTCATGGTGTCTCATCTTCTACCCTGCATGCTGATGAATAATGCAGCAGTGCCTCTGACACAGGCATGCTCTAAATAACGGATACAAATCAATGGCTGTACATTAGGGATGCAATTTCTGAGCCTGAGATTTTTCCATGACAGCTAGAAGGTTTCTGGACATGCTTATTGCACCCTCTGGTGTTTGTTCACTATAAATGCATGATTTATTCAGCTTTGCACTTGTTCCACGTTTGGATGTTGTTTCAGTCGGTACCTAACGCTGATCTTTCTCCTGGGCCTCCATGGTAGAGTGCAAAGGATTGAGGAAGAGAATAAGACATTTATGTGGAAAAGGACTCAGTAATTTTGTAGCAAATAAGGATTTAATCAATCAATGGAGCTAATGAGTAGAATCTCTTCATTTCAGTAGCATTCATTTAATTTATACTGGCTCATAAAATTGATTCAAGTCACAAAAATATATATGACCTAGAAGAGAACTTTCATCAGACTAAGCTTTGCAATAAAAGTGTTTATTTAGTATCACTCAGTGTCTTATTCACGAGGAATTAAATTCACAGACACTTTCCCTGGCACTTAGCTGAAAGATTTTCCAGCTTGTGATGGATGGCATGTGGGATCTAAAGAGCTTTTCCGGTTCTCATCACATTTTCTGCTGGCCTGTTGTGGGCAGGTTGCCCAAGTCCCTCTCTTCCTTTACTTTGCAGTTTTCCTGAGTATGGATCTTTCAAATGATTATGGATTGTGATACTGTCAGCTCAATTTATTGTTATTGATTTTTTCCTTCTAGCTTCAGGGCCCTTCTTGCAGGTTGAAGCTTTCTAGGGCCATCCAAGACACTGACAACTTTGAAAGACCAAAGCCAGACATATCCTTTCTTCTCTTTTATATGATGCGAAATTTCAAGCTTACCTTTACAAGATTTTAAAAAAGATATTAGACCTTTTTTCCCCCCCCAGTTTGCTTGCTTTGAACGCAAAGTTTTTAAGTTCCTTATAAGTTGTCTAGGCACTTCTTTGTAGAAAGGTGACCAATTTCCTTGTTTGCTGGCAGACAGTGAAATTATAGTGGGAACAGAGGATTAAAAAATGCCTTGCATATATTTTTAAGGCAGATTATTAAAAGCCACATTTTAACTACACTGTTATGTAATGTTTCACAATGCTTTAGGCTTTTGGGATCCCATTACAAAAGGATGATGTTAGGCCCCTATTAAGGCTGGCCTTATTTTTTAAATTTTCCAGTGGCGAAAGCAGGTAAATGTTCTTGGAAAATGTCAGCAAAAAAAAAAAGCCCTTATTTTCAATCTGTTCTGCTTGTACAGCTTTGATAATGAACAAATGTTTTTTATCCACGTGCTCTTGCTCAAAATGCTCTGGGATTAGCAGGACAAAGGTGTGCATGAGAACGAAACTGGAGAGGTTCAGCAGGGAAGAGCTTTACATATTTTGCTTGCAAAGAACTAAGGAAACTGCTGGCAGTGTCATGATCAAAAAATAAACCAGGTTAGAATCACAATTGCTTTGGACAGTGTTATTAAAGATGGTCAGCTGAACAGGAATTTTTTCAGCTGGATATGAGGCTGGTTCAAAACTGAATTTTGTATATGCCTATATACATATAAGTGGAAAGTAAGGCTGTTAAATTTAGGTAAAACATAAATCACGTGACATAGTTGTTGCAACTGTTGCTGTGGTAACCAAGCATGACAATGTGTCAGACAAGGTAATTTTAGACAAAATAAACTGTTTTGCAACAGTGTTGGAGAAACAGATGGATTTTGTCTTAAAACGAACTCATTTGGTTGTTGGAAGTACTTAGAGGCAGATCAAATAAATACACATTCACCTCATAGTAGCTTGTTCAAACAAAAGGGCTTTCCAAATGCTTTGGGATCATCTCTATTACCCGTATCTCACTTGTAACACGTTTTTCTGTACCTTCCCAAAGTGATGTGAGGGCAAGAAGTGAAGGTGGTTTGAATTGTTTTTACGATATTTCTGCTGGGTTGCTTGGCCTCTGTCCTCAGCATTCTCTCAAAGAACTTCAAAACTCTGCCTTCATTTTTCCACGCTTTTTTTTCTTTGAAATGTTGATTTAACTGTACACTGTTTCCTCGTTAGGGCCCTCACCTTTGTTAGTTTAATATCCTCCAGGCTGCTTCCACTGGGCTAGCATTAATTTTCAGTGAAAAAGAAGCACACATAATAATGCAAGATAACTCTATTTGGAATCTGGGTGTGATGAATAGAAATGTATTAATCAGTGGACTAGAAGATGGCATTTGTTAAGGCACCAGTGGTCATGACCTGATTAAAGGCAGGATAAATAGAGGACTGTCCTAAGCAGTGATGGTTCCACTTAGTGCTTCAGAATTGCCATTTCCTAATGCTGAGGAAAATTATAAGTCAATCAAGGTAGGAATAAAAATAGAGATATAAAAATCAGATTCTCTCTCAAAAAATAAATTCAGATGAGCTCTTTGCTAGAGAGAGGGGTAAATATTATGAGTAATATTCCAGAACATTAAGAAATGCTCCTTACATGCTGTCACCCTGAAAAGAGATTATTACACATTTTTGGTGTTGACTGCTTTGTACGTGTTTTAGAAAATCAAAGGATAAATAGCCTAATGTACCAAAAGTAACCCTTGTCCAGATCAGCTAGTTCAGATGACTTTCAGAATACAGAGCTGACAGAAGAGATGTTTCATGTATTGCTGTGAATGTTAACATCTTTTTGTTCCACTGAAATTCTGGAAGATGGTTCCACTGAAGTTCCAAAAGATGGAAAGATTACAAGAGAGATATTATTGCATAAGGCAAGGAAGAAGTTGAAGACCTGGCATCTATCAATCCAAAGCAAAATAATGGAAAAGCTTATATGAGATCATCTGGGTGAAGTCTGGGTAAATATAATTAAAGCCAATCAACTCTCTCTGGAAAATGAACCTTGTCAAGCAGATCTAATTTTATTCTTTAAGGGGATTTCTATTTTGGTTGGAATATGTACTGATAAATGTAGCAGACTTTCCTAAAGCGCTCACCTTCGTATTACACAGCTTTCTAACCGAAAATACAGCACTGCAAAATATCAGTACAGCCTGCTGCCTGACAAGGTTTGCCTGTGAGGGAAGCACATCTTTGGGAAATAGATATGAAATCATTGATGACAAACGCAAATTACTCTGATTTTCAGACAATATGAAGGTGAACCCTAATGTCTGCACTGAAGAATATTTCCAAGAAGTTGTGACTAAGTGCCATTTTGAACTGTGCTCTCAGGATGGTTGATGGTGCTTCGGTGATGCTGGCAGCTCCCAAGGGATGCTGAAATGAGACTGAGCATCTCGTAAGCAGAACTGAGTGTCTGGTAGAATCAAGGCTGTATTTCTCACCAGGAGAAAAGCTAGTCCTACTATTGAAGCCTACGTTTTCTCTCGCTTAATTTCTTCCAATTACTCTTAATTGTGCCCCCAGGAGTAGAGCTCTGTGAATAATTGATTTTTTCGGTTTTGTTGCCAAACGGGGGAGGGGAATTATTCAAGGTTGATTGGAAATAAAAAAACATTTTGTTTTTCTCACCATAATAAAAGCCCCCCTCCCCAGCATTTTTTCAGTTTGGATAAAGTAGTATTTTTAGTTTAAAACAAGATGTTTTGGTTCATTTTCTAATTGTTATAAACAACTTAGTGTAACTATACAAAAATAAAGCTTCATTTGAAATGTGAAGAAGTCAACGCGTAGTATTTAAAAGAACTTAAATGACATGTTTCATACATTCATGACAGTTTAGAGCAGGGCATTTGATAGACCAAATTCAACCTAGATTTTGGAGAATCTTCCTTTCTGTTTCCAACAGGCATTTTATCCTTACTGAGCTCTTTTCCCTGTTCTGTTTCCCAGTGGATTCACCTTGTTTGCTATGATCCTGCTTAAACAATCCTGCTTTGCCTTTGCGTTCAGCTTACAGGAGCAGGTAGATTGATGCCCCTTTCCTGAGCTAAGGAAAGGTTCCTAAGGGAACCTTAGCCAAACTCTGCCTAATTAGTTCTTCCAGCCTTTCAAAAGTCAGTCACTTCTTCCTACTAACCATTCTTCTCGTATTTTGCCTCAGCTTACCAACATGTGCCTGTGCAGGAGCTACTAAGAAGAGATTGTATTAAACAGCCAGTCAGTCCCAATGCTACTTTTCATAGATAACTGGGTTTTGCTGTTTTTCTTGCAATTACCATTTTTGGCTCAGGTTTCTTTGCTTTTACCGATCTCCTCAAAACATATTTCAAGCTGGCAAATGTCTGTTCAGCTTTTTCCTAGAAAAATTGGAGGTAGCTCATTTGTAGACATGAGTTGGAAAAGCATGCTTCCTGGATGCTCCAACATCTTTTAATAGTTCACAGTTTCTGAATATTTTACGCTACTGTGTTCACTAAAATTTCTCTTCTTTCCCAACTCAAATATTCATCAAATTTGCCTTGGGCAAAAACTTAATACACATACTTGGTGCTTCCAAACATTACTTATGAACATCTGTGTGTGTAGATGCCTGAGGCTGTAGTAAAGCCAAACCTGTCTATATGAAATATCGCAAGTAAAAACACAGGAGGGTCACCAAATGACAAAAAAGGGAAGAGAAAGGAAAAAGCTACCAGCATTTTCCAGCACGTTCAATTGTCAGCTGTGCTCTAATGCTCTCCTTTGTGCAGCAAAGTGAAGGCAAATTGATTTGGTAAACAGTGAAGGATAGCTAAGGATTGCATGCTGGGGAGAGATTTGAGCACAGGAAGAGTTATGAGAAACCTGTGCATGTTTTCATGATTCATCTGAGCAGAGCAATATTTGCTGTCCCTCAAGGTGATCCAATACACAGTCCTGCTGCCAATATTTAGTCCTTTCAACAGCATGTTGAGGCTAATGATGCCAGTATTTTTCTGTTTCTAAACCTGCCGGTACTTTTCTGTGTCTTTCATTAAATGTGTTATCCATGCTCACATTTGTTCAGTGCACATGCCTCATTGATTTAGATTGTATGAACATACCTTAGCTGTATCCTTAAAACCTCTTTAGTGTTTGTTGACTATCCATTTAAATCTGAATTTTATTCATAAATGCAAATTTACAGACATTTTTAATTGTGTGTCACGCATCACTGTGATTACAACTCCATCTCCTCTGTTTTGACATAATGTGGATTTAATATTTTGCAAAACCACCAGCCTAGATAATGCATAACAACTCATTGCTTTTACAAAGGCAAATGTTTCACATTGTCTGCAGATCTGGTCAATACCTGCTGAGAAAGATGATGTCCTGCAATTAACAAGAATGAACTAAATAACAGCCACTGCTGTGGCCCTGTGTAAAAGCAGCACAATGCTTATTTTCTAGCAGATTTTCTAGCAGGAATCAGAAAATATTCCTTTGTTGAGGAACAGAAATACAATGATACACATGTATGTTTCGTATTATCTATGAAGCTATGATACCCCAAAGCTTTGTCATTGTTAAATAATATTAAATAATAATTTAAAAAAGAGTTAAGGGTAAGAATAGAAGTTCAAGGTTTGTGTGAAGTTTTGTTTCTGGTCTTCCTTTTGATGTACTTCTCTGTCATTCACCTCTCCCTTTCCTCTCATGTTCTGTTTTTCTCTCCAATATTTCGATTATTTGTTATACCTCTAGTAATAATAATACTTTAATCATTTCCCAGTGCTAATTTTCACCTCCTTTCCTAAGAGTTGGCCTATTTATAGTTTGGTAGTGGGCATGAAAAGCCAAAATTGCAAACTTCCACCCAACATGCCTACTCCAGGCTAAGTACCCCAACCTGCTGACTATAACAATGCCACTATAATAACTACAAATTCTGTCAAATCACTTCTTCCAGCTTTGCAATGACCCTTTGTAATCAGCCTTGAGTGTCGTTATGTTCTCACCTATGAACCGGGTCTTGAAGCTGTGCAAATAAAACCTCAGTGACTTTTTAACTTCTTGTCAACAGGATGCATTGCTCAGCAGGAAAAAAATCAAAAATCAAAAACACTGACTCATTTCTGTTAGGTATACTGTGGAGCTGCTTATTGAAATCTGAATTCAAGGAAGCTTCACTTCATACAGACCTTGATGGTGTGGCACTGGAGAAGTTTTACTTTCTACAAACATCTATTAGATTTATTCTACCTGGAAACCAGTGATTTGAAGTGATCTTCACTACCATTGACTTTGGTACTTAAATTATATATGTATGTATGTATATATTTGCTTTACTTCCTTCTTTTTGGTAAAAGAGCTTTCTGAGGCTGAGTCTTTAATGGTAGCTTTGTAGAGCAGGTCTGCCTCATCAAAATTAACAGCGTTAATTTAGGACTGCAGGCAACGAGATGGAAGCAGTTATTCATCTGTCTCCCACTGAACAAAGCAATCAGCCACAAAACATGCTACTGCACAATGCTTTGCCAGTGATTGAATTGTTACAGCACCACTGCAATCATGACCTTGCTCTTTCATTAAATTCTGTGCCTTTAATTCCAAATTGGTCCTTGACCTGGATACATCCTTTTTCACCCAAGTACTTTTATGTCATTTCTGTTTTGTCTGTGTAGACACAATGATGGACGCCTCCTCTCTGATTCAAAAGGCACTGAGTGAAAAGCAAGAAATGCTGAGAGTTTCCAAACTCACAAGTAAGTGTCTTCCTTGCTTCATGATAGTCAGCCCTTTGATATTTTTTCTTCTCAAATATATACTCATTCTCCTAGTGACAGTGATTTTTCCTGGGAATAAGCTACTGTTGTGTGCAGACTTAGAATTTCCTTTGGCATTCTCTCTGTAATATGTCTATGTAACCTATTATCAGCAATAGAAGGGGAAGGCTCGAGTCCCACTCATTTCTCCAGCTGCGAACATGAGCTTCATCAAAAGTGGAGCTCCTGGGACTGTGTTGAGCATTACAAGAGCACAGAGCCTTGTGCTATGCTCCAGCACAAGGCTTTAAGAACCTTCTTGACTACAGCTAACTGAAGGATGCTGGAGAGATGACAAGTATTTAAGATGGAGAAGGGATCGTCCATCATTGTTTTTGTTTGATTTATTTATTCTGGTTTTTTTTGAGAGAGAGAGAGAAGCAATTTGTTAGCAGTACTGAGCCATACCCTATATTACACAGAGCTCTCTACTCCTGATGGGAAGGCTCCAATTTAAAGGGAACTCCATCTTGTTAGGAGTGTTCTAGACATTAATTATTGTTAATTAAAAAGATATAGCTTATTTCTGAAAGTCCAGCTTCAAGATGCAATGTATGGCTGTGTCCCTGTCTCCATGGTAACACCTGGTCATCAGCAATACCTGAGGTATGTGCTCAGCACCTTCTTAATTCTGATGATCTACATAACTGTTGCAAATTTATTTAGTATTCTTTAGTTATGCTTATCAGCTTTTTATTTCCTTGTAGCTTTCTAAACCTTTTTCCATTTTCTTCATACTTCACAAATCGCAGTCAGCTGAATTTCACCTACAATTTCAAGTCCCTGCTCCACAGAGCGTGGAGATTCAGAATAATTGTGCAAGGAAATAAACATTGGGGAAGGGGTGGCAAGGGTTAATTCAGTTCTCAGAGAAGCCTCTTGAGCCAGATTGCCTTGCATATGACTGTGACTTCTGCAGGACAGTGGAAATGTTCCCTTTCTTTCTCTAGTAAATACTCTATTTTCAGATTTATAGTAGATAACTTGTCTCTTGCTGTTATGAACCTATGGAGATTTGGAAGCAATTAATCATGCTGAAGAGCCTTGCTGCTAAGGAAGGAGGAATCTGCAATTCTGCAGACTGTTAGTCAATAAAGAGAGACTTTTGAGGCATTCTTAATTAACTACCATTTTTCAGCAATTTACACACAGCAAATTTATGTTAAGGATACCCTTGCAGGGCAGATTGCCAAATCAGAGTGAAATAGAAGTTACAACACCCACCAAATAAGATGTCTGCAGCGATTCTCCCAGCCCACTTCCCCTCATGTCAGTAGGTTTTTGATGTCTGAATTTATAAAGAAAATAAAACTAGGAAATATGTGAACTTGTTGTAAATCTCTACTGGGCTAAGAAGAATTTGAAAAACCTTAAAGGCAAAGTATCAAACAATAAAAAAGAAGCCTATAAAAAAGCACCAGGTAGTCTAAAAAATGTTGACTTCAGAACTATGAAATCCCGTGTTGCACAGGTGAAATTGTTTAGGCTTGGTCAGGAGCAGAACACTAAGATTTATCCTGGGAACAGTCATTCTCATCATGAAAAGGTTTGTGTAGATTTTCATGAGCGATACGATGAATTGGGGGAATAAGAAATTAGGAAGAAAGATGTTCCAACACAGTGAGATCTTTCAGACTGCAGAATAGCCTCATAAAGAAACTGATAGAAATCCCATTGCTCAAGGTATTTAAAATTAGACTGAATACAGCTGGTGTTATGTATCTATCTCCCTCTGCAATAAAAAATAATACAAAGAAATCGCCCAGGCGCAGCTGGGGATATAAATAACAGCATTTAGCTCACAACCAGCTTAAAAGGCTCCTGCTATCTTCCTACCATGTTCCACAGAATGGAGTGTTAGAAGTGTTGCAGGGGCAAATCTTTGAGTGAGATGGACTTCACACCTTGGTAAGTATGTTCTCTACAGCAAGCTGAGATATTATGCCTTGCTAGAAAGGATGCATATTTTGTTTCACACTTGCACTTTGTTTCAGGGGATCTTTATCTGTGCTTCTATCTCATACAATTCACCTGCATGAAGTAACAATGCTCACTGACTTGCTCTTAAAGTCTGCTACTTACCTTCCCATCCTCTAAATCTTTATAAACCAATTTCCTGTATATTCTGTCTTGTCACTTGTGAGCTTTCTAACTAAATTTTTTCTTCTTTTGCTTCCATATTCCTTAATTGCTGTGTATATCAGAAGATCATGAAATATCAAAACTAGGTATGTTTATTCCTTGAATTTTCAGGATATTCAAATTTAATGTATGTTATCTAGTTTCCATGGTCTAGATCTACAGACATTCAGGAAAATGTCAGAACAGAATTAACTCAATTAGTGATGTTTACAGCAGTGATGTCCATGGCAAAAAATGGTAGTATGGACCCAGCCTGTCAGATCCTGAAACTGTTAAGACATTTTGGGAGAGAGTTTCTGCCTCAACAACCTAATTAGACTTTCACAGATGAGTTAGCCAGAATGTGGTTGTGATGATTTTCTTTAGCAAGGCTTCACCCAGCTAGCTTCTGCTCTGCAATTGGTAGAGACACCTTCATAATTGCTCTTTCTGTGACAATAGAGTAGGGGGGAGAAATTGAGAATTGGCTGGATGTGTGAAAAAAACACCTCCTGCAGTTCAGCTGATAGTGAAGGTTTTCCAGGTTTGTGCAAAACATCAGACCAGCTGTGTCATGTTTTCTGTCCCTCTACTTGGTCCATAGTATTTTACACATTTGAAGATGATGCTACATGTCTTAAATAGAGGAGAAATATTGAAAATTGGACTTTCAAACTTAACACTGGCTTCTTCCATTTCAACCTTCATAAAGAATGATTTTTATAAACTGATTGCACTGTAGAATTTAAAAAAAAAAAAAAAAAATGTAAGTTGAATGCTTTGAGTTAAGTCTCCAGCATTGGTGCTGTTAAGGTAGACAAAGCTCTGTAGGTAGTAGTAGCAGCTCTCCTTTAGCTTCACGCAGGAAAAAAATCTTTGACATAACAGTCTGGAAAGATTCTGGAAGCAATTGAGAATATGGCTGTTTGGTTCTGTTGGGAAAGATAACCTACAGAAATCTTTCAGAAGTCTGACACGGGTCTGCATACAGTGAAAACTACGTATGGAGGATGCAGGCAGAGGTCAAGCTGCAGGTCCACAATGAGACACAAATAGTTCTGGATCACTGCTATCCAGTGTGGGACCAGAGGGAAGGAGAAAAGCAAAATGAATACAATATTTAGCACCATTGAGTGAGAAGGGAATTCCCTTACCCTTGGAGGTGTTTTCACAGTTTACACAAGTTTATTCAGAATACACCTTCCAGTCCATGAAGAGAAGGTTAGGTTCCTAATCTGAAACATTCTCATGGGAACATCCAAATGGCTTCACCCCATAGTTAAGCTCCCTTTTGCAGCTCATCTTGGCAATATACCCTCAATCCATATCTGCACGACAGAAACGTTCAGCAAAATGGACAGGGATCTTTTCTGCTTTGCAGCATATGATGCTGCCTTTGAATATAGGATGTTTGGGTCTGAGTCTAGGTGATAGTGATCTGCCAGGACAGGTGTTGATCTCCTGTGATGCATCTTGCTGTGGAATCCATGTTACTTTGCTGAAACAGATGTTTACAGCAACACAGAAGCAAATCTACTCTTTTTTTTTTTTTTTTTTTTGGGCCTTTTCTCCCCTATTTTTATCTGCTTTGATCATGAAGAAAACAGATAATGCATGCAATTGCTTTTTCACTTTCACATGTATATATTCCCTTTGTGCTTTTTGCCTCAAAGGCTGTTTAACAGATTTCTAATCTCATATATTGTTGCTAACAAGGAAGAAAGACTTCTGGCCCTCGTTTTCACTAATGCATTCAACTGTGGCCTATTTTACCTCACAATATGAATGAAGGCTGTTTAAAAAAAACCTCTGAATGGCTCAAGCAGCACAGATTTTATCTACCTCTGATAAATGCCATGAGGATTGAGCCAAGGCCCACCAGTGTAGCATATGGCTATGCTACAAGTCATAGCAAATTGTCAAACCCTTTCTGCAAGCCTACTACAGGGAAGGAATGGAGTCCCAGAGAGTGTTAATGAGAATTGCATGCGTGTGAAAAAGCTGTTTGTATTGGACACTGCTCTCTTCAGTCTACTCATACTTTCTGTAAGACATTTCCTTTCATTTCTGTCTTTGATTGCAGTCCAGTGGTGATATCTGGGGCCTTTTCTCCCCTTGTCCAGTGTAGTAAATCCCCATTTCAAAGGGAAATTCTATCTGCAGTTTGTTTTTCCTTAAGTCAAAGCAAATTCTTTCTTGTGCAAAGTAGTTCTTTGGTAAGGTAAGGATGGAGAAACAGCAACAGTGTTGCTACTCAGTTACCAATTGCAGTGCATTTGTGGGCCTTCCACAGAATTTTACAAAGTCAGTACCACTTGTATAGGACAAAACAGGGATACAAATCTAATTGAGGACTGCATAATTTCAGGGACTAGGATCAATTCCATTCATCTACAGTCACAAACTGATACACCCTATGTATGCAGGTGTTCAGGGTGGTTTATTTTTAATTCAAAAATTTTCCAAATATCTAATTCTCTCCTTGTTCTCTTAAATGTCTTACTTTTGCTGGGATTGAAAAGTGTGATTACCAGAATCTATTTTGCATGTAGTAAGTCCAGGAATGGCAGTTGTTCTGCTTGAGAAGGAGACCAGGGAGCTGTCTAACAGGCTTGCACTGTGGATGTGAAATCTAAGTGCTGGAGCCAAAAAAAAAAGAAGCATACAAATCAATCTACTGAACCCAAAATTGAATTGTTAAAGCACTTCTGCAGGTTCATTTTCTTTCTCTGCTTGAAGGGATTCCAACTTTAATCTCCTATAAGAATACTTAAGCAAAACACTGAGCTATAAATGAAGAAAGACTGCAGTGTAAGAAAGGACAAGGCCATAATTCTTCTCATTCAACCTTGTCTTGCATAAATAGTCCCAGACTACCCGAAGGGATTCAAACTGTTTTTTGATACTGAACTGCCCTGTGGTCCAAAGAAAACTGATCTTACAAAGTAGTGTAGGACATTAAAGGATGATTAAGATATCACAAGGATTCAATGAAGATTTCTGTTGCGCTAGCCAGCACTCATATCTAACAGTGATCTCAGCATGACCGACAAGGGCTCCGCAAAGACAGTTTTCTGCTAAACTTTAGCAAAAGAAAAGAGATGAGAAGATGCTTAGAGAAAGTTAACTGAGTTATATGGCTCTACGTTGACAAAGTCTCTGTGAATGTTGTAATAATTGTGCATTGTACTTATAATAATTGCACATAGTAATTACATCTTTTCTCTGTCCTTACCTGCAAGCAATAAAATGAGAGTGAGCGTGTAGAGAATGCTTGTGGGGAGTGGGAAAGGGTGTGATGTTGTGAATAGGTCCTTAGAGGGAGACTGTGAGCAAATCCATCTGCTTGAAGGAAGGATGAAGCCATTAAGGTGAACTGTAGAGGGAAAGAATGTGGAGGGAAGTCAGACCTGAGGTCAGAAATAGTAGGATATTTTGGCTTGGAAGCAGTTACAAAAGCCTGAAGAGAGTAACTTGTCAGCCTATGACTATCGATCACCTTTCACTTCCCGGCCATTATAGCTGATACATTAATAACACTACAAGTGAACTTCATAGCTAAGTTGCTGTGCAAGATGTGAGCAGAGACTGAGTGATGAAAAGAGATAACAATTTTCATTGCCATTATAAGGGCAAAACCAATGTAATATGAAGAAGACTCATGGGAAAATATTAAGACCCTTTGCCTGACACACAATTCTCTGCAGAAAAATCTTGAAAGAAACACCAATTCCAACACACTTCCAAACACGTCTCTTAATTTAGTTAAAATAAATATTTGTTCTGTTGTTTATGGGGAGGTTGATTTGAGCATTATTTTTATCTGCAGTGAATTTAAGGCCCTTTGGCACAGCCAGAACAGTAAATACAAGCTTAACACACAAGAGTTGAGCCATGTGTGAAGAAGGGAGAATGTTTTCTCAAAAAGGTCCCTAAAAAAGCAAAGCCCCTTCTGTCTTGGACTGCAGCCAAAGCAGCTGTCATGCACCTGGCTTTCAAGAACCACTTAGGATGAAGGGTAAGCCAAGAGGCTGTCCACAGGTCTGGAGAATATTACTGTCAGAATGCTACCATGTTCGCTATTAGTGTAGAGCAGAATGCTGTGTGTAATGCCACACAGGGAGATGGGTTATTCAGATACGCTCTCCCTAAATTTATAATTCCTTCGTATAGATAACTAAGAGAAAATACACTTAAAGTAGAAAAATCAGCTGATTATTAATTTGTGCTTCCAAATGAGAAAGCAATAGCTGTTACCGTTTGCATGTTTTGCGCCATGGGTTTCCTCTATGGGATGGAATTAAACCACTAACCATTCTGCCTAATGATAATATTCGCAGAATTAATTTCTTCAGACTGGCATATATAATTAAATTTAACTGACAGTCTGACATGATAAATGAAACTGTGGAAGAATACAGTTCTCTGAGTCCTAAAGCACACGTGTGTGTGATAATATCAGAGTGAAATGATTTAAAGTCCCAATAAAACACAAAAAGACACATGCACCAACACACACATACATTTTTCCTTGTGCTTTGTTGTGACAAAGAGGATTTGTGTACTTCTGACATCACATATAGATGTTTGAAAATAAATGGAAATGGTGTTTATGATGTTAGTCATCATGAGGGGAGGAAGGATTAGCAAAATAATTTACAGAGTAATTTGATGTGGAGGCTAAATTGATCAAGTAGCTAATTTTATTCTTGTAAAGCAATATAATATGCGTAATGTCATCTCTGTTGTAGGATTATTAGATGAAGAAGTAATGATACACTATGTTATCTCACATAGCTGTGTTATCCCACACAAAACCTGTTCAGTCTATGTAAATGTTCCAGTTATATTCAATGGTTCCTCTGATTCATAAACAAATGTGATTATAAGTTCTCAAATAATAAACATTTGCTCTCACATAGAATGTTCATAAGCAGAGCTGGGCAGTGAAGTAAAAGAAGTGCCCTGTCATCTTAAAAAGTATACCTGTGTATTAGATGAAAAAATCTCATGGAAAACATTACAGTTTAAAGTCTGTCAGCTTGAAACTGGGAAATACAGGTCCTCTGATTGTTTGCACCACCTGAATATGTCCTCTTTGAGCACATGCACTGGGAAAGCTGAATACCAGGCCTGGAGTAGCCCAGGAGCTGAGTGGATCTGACTGCAATATGCTGGCAAATGAACTCTACACCACAATTTAGCTTTAGTCTGTGCTGGTGAAAAACCACTTGCTGTTGACATAGACCTCTCAGGTCTACATGAAAATGAGCTTGGGGGCCTCAGTGCAACTCCTACATCATAATCTGTTAATAATGCTTATACTTTCTTAGGTACAAGCATTATTGGCTTAGGTCTCCAAACACCATAATCTTCATAATATATTTATCTGCATAACGCTCGTGAAACAGTGATGGACAATTTCATTCTGCTTTACAGATGGAGTAGATGGGTCATCTAAACAGGCCCTCACAGATCTAGGGATTACTCTGTTAAGGGCTCTGGCGTTGAATGGAGCAGAATCTAACTTCAAAACTTTGTGCCTGGTTTCTCTGTACATAGGGAAGAAGTTCTAAGGTACTAAGTGATGAGCTGGTTATGATACAAAGTAGAAAATATGTAGGAGATAGGTGAGTCTTAGGCAACCTCCAGATACTATTACAAATTTTTGCCTGTGTTTGGTCATCTGTCAAGGTTTGTGGATCTCACCAGTGTTCAACAAGGGTATAACCAAGCTTCTTAAAAGAAACTGCCAGGGATTGAAGAACAATTTTCCAGTCAGAGACACAGTAGGTACAAAATATGGAGAAAGTGTCCTTCTTTCTGCACGACTTTGGTCAGTGCTTTCTTGGCTCTCAATATGACATTTCTCATAATTCTAAAATTCATTTAAGATTAAGAACAAGGAATGAAGGAAAATGTGTCTGCTGTGTGCCCAGTGTCCCTCCACTGGCAGATGTGCATGCTGAAAACTCATTGTGTGTGTGTCATCCTTGTACAATGCGACAGCAAAACCAGAAAAGACAAATGAGCAAAGGAAGATTTAAAGACAGGCTTAGATTTCGTGCATCTTTTAAATAATTATTTTTTAAATTTTATTTTTTACTGTCTTTTCTTCTACCCCTGGAGGCAGTGCAAATGACCTTGGAAAGCAGTACCATGATCTCTTTCCCTTGGAAGTGCTTGAACCATTTGTATAGACAGATGGAATTACTTTTCCCTCTCTGATTGAAGATTGGGAGAAATCATTAGACTGATGTTAGCAGGGACAGGAGCAATTAAGCTTTTATTGGGATAGCTGTTGCCTGGGAACACCCTTACAAAGAAGATCCTTTCAGAGAGCATCACACCTAGAAGGAAATTATATTCTGTTTGCATCTACTTTAATATTCAAGGCAAAGTTCAGAAGGTAAGGAAGACCAAGCCCCGTCTACTGTTTTAATGGTGTCTGAAATCACATGAAAACCCTACTTGGCTGTAGTACGAGTCCTCGTATTAACTATGGATAATCCATTTTGCAGTTAAAAAGAAAGAATTTAAACAGCCTTCTTTGGTGAAATTGTGGCTTAGTTTTACTCTACGGTCTTCATCTAACAAAGGAATGTTTTCAGTTTTGCGAAGTCAGCCTCCCAGCATTATTTTGCTCACAGATTGTGTGCCTGACATCTGGTCTCATCAAGGGTGGTCATTTTTGTGTTCCCTATATCTTATGTGCCAGTCCTGTCAAATCCTAAATTGCTTGTATGAAAATGAGAAGTGAAAGGATTATTTTTTATTATTTATTTCATCTTTTCCTTCTTTCAGCTTTAGTCTCTTTCTCATTTTTTCCTTTATCCTGATCTTTGTTTGTCTCTCTTGTGCTTTGTGCTATGCCTGTTATTTTGGGTTATGTCCATCTTCTCTGTAATTGCTTCTGAAAGGCTTAAGGTAAACACAGAAGAGCAGACTGATAAACAACTGCTGCAAGAAAGCCAAGTATAATAAAAGACAGAAGCATGGAGCAATATTTAGGAGTAGGATATAATTTTAAAGGTCAATAATGCGCCAAGAAAATTTTGCCTGAAGCACAGCTTACACTGATAACAGAGAGTTTGTATCTTTGTGTTCTTTAGCTACTAAATGAGCTTAACAGTCCACAGTTTATTTTTATATCTATCATCTTATTTTAGACTATTCTTTCCTTACCTTCTCCTTTTCTTTCTTTTTTTTTCTCCTTTCTTTTTTTCTTTTCTTCTTTTCTTCCCTTTTTTCTTTTTCTCCTTCTCCATTAAACACTTGTTGGATCAATAAGTCAGCAGATAGAAAACAGGTTTTTAATCTCCAGGCTGCATTTCCTGTTGGATAAATATCTGTATTATCACAATTAAGTTTTTTAGTATCTCTTTTTCTGTGTGATCTGAAAACAAAAACTTGGACTTTGTGTTGTTTTCTCTATATCTCTTGCCCCTGTGGCATGTTCAACTGAAGTCTTTAAGACTGAAATTATCACAAAGATCTATGAGTCCTACAGGGATATTGCCAAAAACCTTAACAGCAGCCAAAAAGATGAATTCAAGAATTCATCTGAACACAATTCATTTTAGGATTTTTTTTTAAATCCCAAATTTGAATACCAAAATAAATTAATATGTATTTAAATTTTAAAATATATTTAAATGTTGTGTTACACTATAATAAGCTCTCAACTTTTAAGATAAAAAACATCTAGGAATAAAGATACAGTTATGTTTGCCCAGTTTTTTCAGTAGTTAGTTAGGATTCCTGAGTAAGTCATTTCTAAGCCTTGTTTTTGAGACCTGTGTGTTGATACTCATATATTTTGCCAGCTATTCCAATTAGGAAATGGAGATCAGTGATTACTTCTCCAAACTGGACAACAAGCATCCTAATATAGAAATGTGACTTAAATCTACAGCTTGATCTAAAATTGCTGCCACTTTGTTGACTTTCCTCCTACAGAACTCAAAACCCTCTACAAAGGTGACTGAAGATTCTCAATAGATTTTAGCTTTGATAAACCCAAGATTTGTATTTACAGACTCTGCTTGGTACCCTGCTATTTTCTGTCTGTCTGTCTGCCTGGAAATATTCCCTCCACTGACATACACAAGATGGATGAGAGGAGAAGGTCTGCCTCTTCATCATGTGGAAAATGCACCTGGGTTTTTATAAGGTACAGTTTTGTTCCATAAAAAAAGCCCATTCAGAATGTAATATATGTGTCTATAATTGCCAGCACAAGTTACTAGGCAGGGAGGAACTTGAGTGATGACCTATTCAATTTTCTTCACGTGTTTATTCAAATCTTCTCCCATGTCCTATGTAGGCCAGGATAGAGTGGCTGCAATTAGGACGTCTTAGACAGCTTCTTGGCTGTCTCTGTGTTTATGAGATCCATGATAAATCTTTTTTTTTTTTTCCCTGGCTCAGGCTGTAAAAACAATAACAGAAAATGATTGCACTAGGCCTTTCTCTCTTCTGCATTTACAGACTCCCAAGCTATAACAACATGTATTTCAGAGACAGAGACCACGGGCCTATAACAGGCTTTATGCTACGGGCTAAGTGTGAGCACTGGATTGTAAACGTTGGAGCATGTGCCATCAAATACAGCCACATTTTGGGCTGAAAGTTCCTAACTGCTGCCTGGGACAGACTTAATATCATTCACACATGCTTCTATTTTGAGACATGTGAAATGAGTGCTGTCCATGACCACATCTGATGCTTTATTATCTCTAAGACAGAATCAGCAGCACCTACAGCTCCATGGGGAGAAATAGATGTGGGGTGGGAGATGTCTTTTTAATGAAGACTTAAGGCAGAATTCTGATCCAATTAAAAAATATCCCTCAATAAAATATTAAATTAAACCGTGTTATTATTAAAAAGTTTGAACACGACTACCACAAGTCTCCTTGGGCAGATTTGTGAGACCGTTCCATGTACAGAGCTGACGTGTCTCTGAGCCTCTTCTCCTCGGTCTCCCCCAAACTTTTCTCTGAAAACAAAGATCAGAAAGAGATTGTGTTAGCACTAGAACTCCTACCATGTCTGACATACAAATGCAAAAGGAAATTAGTAATATCAGCTGCAATTAATAGTGCTAAAAGAACAATGCCCAGGGGGCAGTCACCTATGGATTTCAACAGAACCAAAGAATTTAACAAAGTACTATTTCCTGAAATTAACTAATTATGTTAATTATGTGTTGCTCAAGATATTTTCTTTTTTTTTTTTTTTTTTGTTGCAATGTAGCATGGACCACGAGAAGGGAGTTACTTCAGTTTGGCCAGTCTAGAGCTCTAATATTGACATACAACTAGTACAGATAGGCTGATGTTAAGCTTTGGCAGTTTGCAATTATCCTATTGAATTAAAAAATTTCCTGTTTATATTTTATTACCTGCTCAACCTCATTTCATACTTCTATTTTCAGTTTAACAAAATTCAGCAAGAAACTCTCTCAGGCTTTATTTGCATTGTTTTCCTCTCTGTTAGTTCCTGAATTATGTGAGGGTGAACACATGATGGAA
Source organism: Penelope pileata (assembly GCA_013396635.1). Lineage (NCBI taxonomy): Eukaryota > Metazoa > Chordata > Aves > Galliformes > Cracidae > Penelope > Penelope pileata. The sequence continues at coordinate 82,027 of WBMW01001714.1, forward strand.
AGCATTGAATTATCGCTCATTGACTGGTCCCTGAAAACCAGCAGTTGGGTTCTCATCTCAGCTGCAAAATAAAACGTGCTGGCTTGTACATCTTTTGTGGTGTTTTTAGTACATAATTCAGTCTGGCTAATGATATTCCTGCTATTATTATGGGGCTGTGAATTAAACCAGCATGCTATGCTGTTCAGGATGACCTTATGCGATACAACATTCTGTACCACTTCATTTCTCTAGGACAGACAGAAAATTCTAACTGACCTACCAAGACAAGGAACGTAAGGATACATTTTATATACATATTTTGCATGCAATGTATGCACAAGTGCAATGGTGAGGACTCCAGACGCTGTTCCTACATACAAGTGATTAAATATGGAGTCTGAGTCTGGAAACAAACCCCAACCCCCATTACAGACATAAACCCCCTGACAGGACCCCAACAGCACACATCTCCAATGCAGAAAAAACTCCAGAGCAACCTGCATTACATTATTCAAGTTCACCTTTTCTTCCTTTTAAAATCTCTCTCTTCAGCTTAAACAGAATTTTTTTCCTGCTTGTTTCTGAGTGTCATTTGCCCTGCTTCTTTCAGGCATTCAAGCACCCTGAACTAAGACAGGCCTATTCATCTTCCTGTGCTGTAGTTCTGCATAAGTGAACCGAGCAGCTTTAATATTTATTGGCAGTTTACATTCACCTCAACGCAGTCCTGTCCCCAGAAATGTTTCTTATCTCTTGTGTTTAGGCCCAGGCTGGAATAAGCAGGTGTTTTTCTATTGATTCCAAGACGCCTTCACTTTGGCTGTGGCTCCCTTGATAAAAGCAATATCGCATTTTCTAAGTGTAATGACATAAACATGCTTTTATTACATAGCTTATCATTCTCCTCTTCACTCTGTGTACCTTTTGTGTAATAGGTTCTGCATGAGTACCCAAACCCAAAGAAAGATAAACAGAGCAGGAGTTAAATGAGCAAGAAGAGCTGCTTCCTGCAACAGTGGAACTCCAAAGGTAATGCAAAATTTGCACCTCCATGGAGGTGACTTAGGTCTTTTCACTGGTGCAAACAGAGATTTCTTCACAAGTCTTTTCTTTGCATTTCTCTGCCTTCTACCACCCAGGTTTGCTGCCTTTTTGCCAGGAATCTACAAAGAAGATTCTTTGTCACCTCTTCCCGGGGACCTTTTTACACCTCAAAGACTCTTCTCTATTTCTGACTGACCTTCACTTTTCTCTGTCCAACAAAACGAAAACTCTAGCATTTACTCTCTGTATTTACAGTGTCACAAAAGATTTCTTGCTGAGAGACATGTATTGCCTAGTATGATTCTTTTTAGGGTAATGGGAAATCATTATACAAGAATAAAATCCTCCGATTTTTATCTTGTGCCCTTGTCTTCCCTTTGTGTCCTACAGTGCTTTAATTAAGCTGTAATTTGGAAGCTCTCTAAGATAGGGATATATCTGCCTTTGCTCACATAAAGTGCTTTATAGCATGTTATAAAGACAGAAATTTTGCAAATCAATCTGCTGGCATGTCACCAATACACTGGAGGTTAGTTAACAGTGAGCTCAGGAAGTGGATAGCTCTGTGAAGTCCAGTTCGTTTTATTGTGATTTGCTAAGACCTCTTGAACCCAGTGCATTTATCTCATGTCCATCTGAAGGACTTTCTAGGACAGAGGATTGTAGACCATGTTATTACAGCTTCCTTTTCTCTTAATTTAATCAGTGACATCATATTATTATCAACAGCAACAATAATTAGGTTCATAAATCTCACATTGATCCAGAAAGGGGAAACTTGACCTTATAAATGCACTAACTTTCTCTCAAGATGATAAGGAAATAATTGAAGAAGGAATGGGGCAGCTGGAGAGAAGGAAGAATGTAGAAAAATATTCATGACCTAAGGAAGAGTTTTAGGAGAAGTAAATAAGTAATATAGACCTATTGGTAAAGGATAAAGGCAGAAGAGAGCCAATCAAACAGGAATTCAATGCATACTAATGGCTTTTACATAACCTTTAACCTAGAAGATAAAAATTCCAGCATTTTGAAATTTTTAGACTCTTGCACACTCTCATATGGAAATCACAAGAGAGAAGCAATGGGTCCAACAAATCTCACCAACAACAGCTCCAACAACTCATCATGCTGAAGAGAGGAAAAATCTACCTTGCCCTTCTTCTATTTGAATTATTTGATTTCCATGGAGACACACTCAGTACAAGTTGTGTGACATTTTGCTTTGGAAAAGGAAAACAGAATAAACATAGGAGGTAGGGAAGATATTTGCACAATGCATTGGTCATTTTTCTCCCAGAGCATCATTGTGTGAAAGCTAACATGCTTCAGCTTGAGCCTACATGTCCTGAGTGTAGACTGAAAGCCCTTGCACTGTCTCCAATCTCTACAGATTTTGTTGAGAACAGAGGTAAAAGGAAAACAGGGCCTCCTAGTAGCAAGGACAAACTTGCAAGGATAAAAATGACCTAGTTCATAAAGTAGCTGTAGGCTACCAAAGTCCTGAAGTTTAGGTATGTTAAAGGAAGGCAAACATTGATTTTCTAATCATATTTGGCTCCATTGTACTAATAGTTTCCTTACCACACTGTTCAGGATTGCCTCATTGGGATTCTTTTGTACTATCTATTGGTCAGCTATTGTCTACGTCTTCTATTATCATACTGTTAACTCACACTTTATCAACAAAGGAAAATTTCTTAGTCTTCCTTGAATAGTTTTTAGCACAGTGAGAACGTGTGGCCTTCATTTATTTTCTAGTGCAGAAATAGCCCATGAGTTTAGGATATGATAGTCTCCTCTGTGTCCTCCTTGTGTATTTGGAATTCTTGTATCCAGAGCCTTCTCTTGCCTCATTTGATGCTATTGTATCATCACTGATAACAATTAAATAAAGTTCTAACAAGTGTGCTAGAAAGAGTAGGAATTCACTAGTGCTGAGTGGCAGATTCAGAGGCACTGGAAGTATGGACAGGAGGGATGTGAAATTCTTGTTAGAGAAGTGAGATTGCAGCAATTAAAGGAGGGAGGAAAAGTACTAAGTGATCTCCATCTTCAAAGAAAGATAGGGAGAGTCACCTCTTAGATTTATTAGTATTTAACAACTGCCTCCAGTTCTAGTAGAATTAAACATGGTTACTAATTTCCTAGGCACGTGCATGTTCAGGGGAGAAAAAAATTAATACTAAATTTCTAACCTATAGCTGGCCTCAGGTTTCAGGATAAATTATTAATATTGGCAAGAAAGATCATTAAAAAGAAAACAGACCAAATGTTCAGCTTGATTTGTAGGAATTGTCTAGAAGCAAAGGGGCTGTGAAGATGGATTGGTATGTTAAAAAGGACAGAATATTTCAAATATCTTTTCATAATAAAATGAATAACTTGTCCTATCTCTTCAGTGTGGGTAGAATGCCTACATATAAAGTAAAGAAACTGGTACTAGGGACCCCCAAAATGGACACAGTACTCCATGGGTCATGAGGTAGTGAATGTCCAGTTTTCTTGAGTGTTCCACAGCCTAATCCTCTTCCACCAAAGGTACATTTTCTTTGATCCAGACTTTTCTCCTCCTCTCTAGGTCCTTAGATTTCTAAAGATGAAAAGTACTGCTAAAATCTGAGGCAAAGAATGTATTCAGTACCTCAGGATCTGAAGAAAGACTTTCTCTAGAATTAAACGATCTTCCTATTCACAGTTACACCCTCTCAAGCTGATATTCTTACAGAACCTCTTGATCTACTGAAGGAACACTTAAGGTTTTGAGTGAATTTCTAGAAGTAATGATTTTTGTCTATATAGACTTTTAATTTTTTTTCAAGTCATATTTGATTTTTCTACCATGTTTCTTTACTGCATTTATCTTCAACTACAGCTCCTAGCTTAAAAGTGTGGAGTGTGGGAGTAACCAGTCTGTGGTATAACAAAAGGCTTTTCTCCTCTATGGTCTCCTTTGTTTGCACAAATTTTTCATCAGAGAAAATTATGTGAACTTCAAATTTTATTTTATGCCACTAATGTCAGTAGCAGCGCTGTAATTGACTCGATCAGGTTTAAGCGTCAGACTTCAGAAAATGCTGATGTTATACTACAGGAAGGTGGACAAGACAAATTTACCCAACACCAAGATTTATTATGAAATTGTTTAAGTTCATGTGATATGATGGAAAAGAGGACTCAGAGTTTCACAGCAACAGATATATCATAAACTGTATGGAACTATGTTTCTACATTTTTGCCTTTACTGAGAATTCCCATGATAGATTCCCTAGCATCTTGAAAGACTATCAAAGAACTTTAAGGATATGTAGACTCCTCATTTAAAAATTAAATATATATGTATATATCTTTTTTTTTCCTTTGTACATCATTCTTTGTGTTTTCTCTCTGTCTACTCACTGGGTTTTCTGAATCTGCTGCAGTACGTAAGATTCGGATTATAGTACCATTTGGGTTCCTTCTCTTCCTATTATAAGACAGATATTTTCCCTGCACAATATAAAATAACACAGATCTTCAGATAGTAGTCTGGCAATAACTCAAAATCCAGCAAGGGAAGGCAGAGAATTCTTTGGAGAAACTGATGAAAATGTCAAGGATATCGGAGGAAACCGATACCATTTCCACTGCTGAAACATGCTTGCCAAGAGATAGGTTACATTTTGCTGTAGATAGAGGTGATTGCATAGATGTTGCACAGCATTCAGAAAATGAATGTGCCCACACTGGAGTCTTTCTCTCACTTCTTGTAAAATACCACTGGAGGTTTATCACAAAACCCTCCGAGGCTTTGACACCAGTGCTAAATATGTTGCTACAAAGCCCCAAGTCAATAGGCTGGAAGGCAAACCAATCCTTCAAACCACCCCCAGCTGTCACAGCCACTACTGTGTGACCACATCCTTGTGGCTACATCTGCCAATGATCCATGCAGAAATCTCCCCTGTAGGAAATGCTGAGAAGTTCTGCATGATTTCAGAGGCCAGAATACAGTCAATTATTTGCCTTGCAATGACATATTTCAGGCTTTGAGACGTGGAGAACCAAAACTGGTGAATAGAGATACCGTGAAAATCAATCACACCTTTACTTTTATAGAGCATTTGTAGGTCTCTTGATTAAAGCACTGTGTAAATGTTAAATGGAATTATATCTAAATATTTGGGAAGCATTATACTACTAATACTATTTTTATTTTCCAGAGACTGCAGAATCAAGGCTTCCATTGTCTGTAACCACTTAAGATTCCAAGTTACTTTTGCTAAAGAGGGAATGATAGCTTTGGAGTCTGGGCTAAGATCCAAATGAGTAATTACATTCTGTGAGCTTACATTTCTCCTCAAGTTTTATATTAGATAAAGTTCTTTTCACTTAGCAATGTTGCTTTTTAAAGACTGATGTCTCCCAAGCCAGAAGCAGCTGCATTTCACTGGTGGGTGAAATAATTCCTATGTAAATATGATTTGAATAAATTTAATGCTTTTTGGTTTTCAAAATGCAATGTCCATTCCAATTCGTGCTTTGTATTTGTTACATGCATGGAGCAAAATCCTGTAGTGCAAATAAAAAAAAGAAATCCACCAAATCTCTGATTTCAGGGAACCGCCTAAGGATGGGCAATAGGTAAAATTGCTTTGAGTAACTCACATTTACTTTCAAGTGTTTTGTTTGTAAAGAACTCTTAATGAAATGGATTTAAACTGAATATGATGCCTATTAAAATAAAACAGATATTCACCTGCTGAAAATTCCGTTAACAAAATTCCGGATAAGATGAACTGATATTCATAAATCTGTGAACTTCCTTGAGATATATTTTGGAATTCTTCAGCTCAGTAAATAATTAATTAGTATCAGATGTAGCTTCTCTTCAGAAATATAAATTCTTGCAGCATAGATTAAATGTGATTTACTTACTTATGATTCTCCATGCATCAAAGCTGAGAGGTAGCAAGGCAGAAGAACTGAAAGGAATAAGTGAAAATCCACAGTGAAATTGTCAGGCTACACTAATGTGTTTGCAAACCAGACCTTAAAATATAGTTCTCTTTAAAGAGCATAATTTAGAGAATTGTTATTTGCAAGTTTTGGAACAATACTCAGTATTATGCTGCTATGCCCAAAGTTTTGTTCTAGATGAGAAGTTATAGCCAAAGATACAGTGTATAGTTTTCTTCCATTGTCTTTTTCATAATGATCCTTTTACAAAGAGGAAAATGAAAGTGCCTCATACAGCCCTGCTAGGAGTAGGAATCTTCATCCCTTTGCATGAGTTATGTAAATAAGTCCCATAAGAAGAAGAGAAAGAAAAAGAAGAGGAGCAGAGCAATAAAAAAGAAAAAGAAAATGAAAGAAAGGGAAAGAAGAAGAGAAAGAGAAAAAGAAAATGGGGCAAAGCAGTTGATGGCATGTTATTTATTTATTAAATAAAGGTGAGAAATCTTTGGGAAACCTGTTCTAAGAGGATAACTCTTTTCTCAAGGCATTTTGTCTGCACCAGGTATTTCTCTGTGATAAATGTTGGTCCTGCTTTATTCTTGTTCTTGTGTCTTTGAAGTGCTGGCACCGCCCTCATCCCCATTCAACTTCTTCCTGGGCCAGGAGCAAATTTGTTTCTTCTGGTAATATCTAAGTGCCTCTTCCCACTAGCACTGTCTTGTAATCTAGTTTTGCTGAAAGACATCAGTTTGTTGGACTGAAAGCTTGGAGTTTAAGTGGAATAAATCATAAGCAATGTTACTGCTGCAATAATAGTTCTTTCCAAGCTAAATCTTGTCATTGCAAGATATTGATTAGACCATTCAAATTTCTTACAGCTTAAAGGATTTTACATCATTTACAGTAATTACTGTGTCTTCCTAACTGGTAAAGATACCTCTGAATTACCTGAAGGGCACCCTGGATGGTCTAAAGTGAGTGATAATTTCCTAGTTACTTTTGAGAAGCCAGAATTTTGTCCACTTTAAGAATTTAAACATGTATTTCAGTGGGTCCCACTATCACAAGCCAGCTCAGTGCCATGGGGCAAAGCAGTTGATGGCATGTTACCACCCTCCCCACTTCCCACATTGGATAATCTGGCACACATCCATCCTCATCTACAGAGAAATCCCACACATTGGGTTTCATATTCTTGTTCTGTTCATGTTGAGTCCAAAGCTGGGGATGTGAAAACATTTTATGTTTTCTCCATGCTGCGACTGAACTAAAGGTGCTGCAGCTTGTTTCTGCTGTGCCTGTGGGCTTGTTGACCTGGAATTTCCTTCTGGAAGTTTATCTTCCCAAAGGCTGGAAGTGTTGCTGTTGTGTGTATGCACCCCAGTTTGACTAAGGTACATTAGCATTGCAGTCACCTTTCTGCTCAGGAAATGAATGTGTCTGTTCTCTCTGGATGAAGTCTACGTGTTTAATCCCTATATAATAATCACCCCTCCTCCCCCAGTTATTTATTTATTTATTTTGCTTAAACAAAGCAATCAAGGGCTAGTATTTCTGTAATAAACAAGTTTCTCAAAGAAGCAATCACCAAAAGTCATTTTCATTCATCTAAATGACAGGCACCTTGGGATACATTTTAACTATTAGTAAAGTGATTGAGAGAAGGGTACCTTTCAGTGGTGGATTTTGTTCACAGCTCATTGACAGCTCATGATGGTTTTGTATTGGTACCTGTAAGACCAGTCTAATACTTAGTGAAATTTCCACTGGTAGCTTTATATATAGGAGCAAGTTTTCTGACTGTAGCAGCTCAAATGCATTTCTGTGAGTACGTTCTGACATGTGGATCATATTGAGAGGGAGTGTTGAGGGGGATAATGACTTTTCAGTGTAGCAAAAATTTACAATCTTGCAAATAATAGGAAACATATCCAAGGAGCTGTACAGCCGTTTTCAACCTTAAATGTTTTACTTCTTCTGATGGTATACTCTGAATGAGGTAAATAACTGCAAAGAGTCCAGAGCAAGGACCCTTGAATTTAACTCCTATTTCTGGATTTGAAATATGACCTTGGGCAAGGTCAAGTTCAGATTTTCTGAATCTCAGCTTCCCCATCTGCAGAATGATGGTAATAATTCCTACTCCACAAGAAGATTGTGGGGCTTAATTAGCATCCATAAAGCACCTTGAAATCCTTAGATAAAAGGTTCTGTAAAAGGGCAAAAGTAATTACTGTTATTATAGTGATGCTGCTATAAAATATTCATGGTATAATGACAAGTCCAGTGAACATTCAGAAGCTTGTAAGATCAATTTCTGTGCATGAATGCACAAGCACATTAGCAGGTTGTACAAGATGCAAGGCAATTTCCTTCCATCTATCAAGGTCCCATCCTGCCAAGAGCCAAGATCCCCAGTTGACCTCTGAACTCAATGAGAAATTTTTGCAAATACAAGGAAATGTGGGATCTAGCACCTTGCAGGATCAGACTTCAAAGAACATAGGTAGAGATTCTTATAATGGAAATAAATTATGATATTATTGATATTGATCTAAAACTTTGTAATAAAGTTCACTGAACTCTTATACTGCTGGCACCTATTACCAAAGATTGAAGGGTCAAATCCACAGCTGATACAAAGCATGGCAGCCTTTCTAAAGTGAATGCAGCTATGCTAATTTATGACAGTGAATCTCTTAAAAATATATAGTACTCTCGAAGGTGATCTTTCTAAGGCAAAAATGAGAAATATTACCCCAAATTAAGCTAGCTTTGCACTAATTACATAAATAAATATATAAATAAATGCATTTTTCAAGACTCAGTTGCTACATACTTAAGTAGAAAAGTGTCAAAATTAATTTTTTGTTGAAATATATGTAAAATATTAATTTCTTAACATTTAAAGAACAACTGGATATATAGTGGGTTTAAATTATTACTATTCCGTCTGTTCTTGCATTTGTTATTACCTGGATTTTCACAGTACCAGCTGTTCTGTTCTGAAGCAAATTATCATTAATGACTTTCTAACCAATTACAAGATATGCTTCACAACTGACTGTGCTGTTATACAATTCATATATTTATGGACTTCTAACTTAAGGACTTATAAGTAAGGATTGTACTAAAAGTCATATGAAGTCTAATCATTAGCACATTGGCTGGCTGTGCCTTCTCAGATCATGAGCTTTGACATGATTTCTAACATCTCATGATATCTCACCCATTCTTTACACCTCTGAGCCTATGTCCACAGCTTTCAGCCTACTCAAAGTACAGTACCTCTGAGCACACATTGTCCCATCAACTGCCATCAATATTTTGGTGCTCTCCTTTTTGCTTCATTCCTTCCAATATTAATTTGGAGTTTCCTCACATTTTAATTGATAGGAAAGGAAGATTTCTTAAAATATGAATCCCAAGGACAATATCAGATTATGCAATTAATTCAGTGGGATGTTCTGAGACTCTAATAGAGTGTTTTTTGGGAAGAAAACATTCCTCTTCAACTCTGTGGCTTTCTCTCACTGATCTATAAAGAAGAGGAAAATTCCCAGAGCACAAGAACACAGCTGAAGCAGTCAAAATTTACCTTATTTACAAATTTACCTCGTAAACTTAGTGTAACCATGTATCTTAGAATAGATCCTTGAAGTTCTGGCAAATGTTTATCCATTACAAATTATAGAGTTGAAGCTGTGCATATTCGTTAGAGGATCTATATCTATTTTCATTGAACATAAGTGAAAATCATGAAAAAATGCCTAAAAATAGCAGTGAACATGGGCTCCTTGACTGACTGATAGACTTTCAAGAAGCTCTCAGTCTGGATGACTTAGGATCAGACATTCCTAAACTTCCCAGAACGTAGGAGTCTGATCTTGCGTCTTTTCACAGGAGAAGTACACCAGAACTTCAAGTCCTTTGAATGAAAATCAAATTTCCCAGCCTACCAGGCATTTGGCAGGAAATTTGGCCAATTTTCAAGCTGCCAGATCCCTGGTGGTCTGTCAAACAGTTTTCCACAGAGGAAAGAATGCCAATTCCCTTTTTCCAGCTTGTTCCAACAAAAAGGTAGCGACAATGGGAGTCCTATTTCTGTTTTGGAGAAATAGGAATGATCTCGGTGTGATCATACCACTTCAGAGGATTTGAAATAAAATGATAGAATATTTAAGTTTTGCAGGAGAAAAAAAAAATACAGTGTGGCAAAATAAAACAATGCATTTTCCTTTTGTCATTATTAAACATTTAAAAATTTCCAAGAATTTGGAATCACCTGTAGAATTTGATTTTGTTTTTTCAAGATAGCTCTTGCCTATGGCATGATACGTAGATGACCTTAACAAGACTCTCTTGGAGTAGAGCAGCCTGGAGCATTGCTATAATTTATGGCAGATGTCTTCAATTTCCATTCATAGCTCGTCCAGCACCCATGGTGCTTCTTCCATTCTGTATTTCATCAATTCACATTATTACCCAAATATGCAAATATAACATTTCAGCCCACGGGATGACTGAGAGAGAAAAAATGCACAAAGTGAGGAAAAAATGTATTTAAATATTTACTGAGAAAATATTAATGATATGGAGATATTCAGAAGAAGAATACAGAGAAATGGTAAGTGCTATGTAGCTCATAAAAACAGTGATTCGGAAGAAAGATCTCCTGTCTGAAATATTCAACACTCACAGCTTTTGGAATTAAACTTACGACATAAAATTTTTTTTTTCCCCTGGAATATTTGTGATTTTCGTATAATGTTTCATTGATTCTTTTCTCTCCTTTTATAAGGACATTCTAGGAATATATTTGTGTGCTTTGAGCACTGGGCTGCTCATCTGTGTATGAATACAGTGGAAGGTTGGAGTCAACAAATCCATTAAAACTGTTAAAACATCCAGAAAATAGTGCTGATTGTTTTGCAAAAGCTAAGATTAAAAAATAATAATAATGGTCTTCTTAGACACCTGTCATGAGATTCATCCTTAGCTGGTGAGTAGAATTATCTGCAATCCCTGCCCAAAGAAATTCCAGCCTGCACAAGGATTTAGACCAATACTTCACTCCTGTAAGAATCAGTTGTGATTAGTGGGACTGTTGGCAGTATTCAGATTAGACATGCATAAATCTTTGCAGAATGTCAGAGCTGACCAAATGAATAAGCTCAACAAATGGCAGGAGGAAAGTAATGGGAGGAAGAAGGAATATCATGATTTCTGCATTTAAGCAAATGGAATGTTCTCTTTCCTGAACCACCACAGTGCCTGCAGTGCTCAGAAGCACACTGCAAGCAGCAGCTGGGAAACAGAGTACGTGCTACCATTTAGCAACATAATCCTCACTTCCGAATATCCCCATTTGCTTGACAGTTTTTCATATTGCACTTCAAGCTGTTTCCATCCTACATGTGTGTCTCCTGGTCTGTTCCTCATACACTGAAGAAATTTCATCTTGTGGTAATTAATTCACAGAAAGAGTGAACAATCAGACCTTGAGAACAATGAGCTTATGTGTATGCATTAACTATTCTCAAATTTCTGTTTAATGAATAATCATGCAGATAATATAATCAATTATTTGATTCAGAAGGAGTGTCATTTTGCATTGCAGACTTGAAGGATGTAAAAAATTAGGACATCCCAAACATGAGAGTGGCAAACAAAGTGATGAGAAAGGAAATATCAAAGCTAGAATGAGCAATGCAATAGATGGGATTAATGGAGAAATTTAAGAACGGCAAAAATGAGGAAGGAAGAGGGAACTTGTGATAGATTTGATTCCTATGACAAAGTATAATACTAGACTGGGTGCAAATCAGAGTGCATCAGAAAGGTGTAAGGATGAAGATAGTTTAAAACACCAATTCCACAGCCAGGCTCTAGAAGGGTCATTTCAAGAAGATGGAAACTGGGAGCTGCAGTTGGTCGTGAGCAGAGACAAGGACAGATGGTGCTTTGCAGAACTGAGTGTGTAGGTCAATAACAAGAGGTTCAGCTTGTCTGCTAAAACCTAGCTCCTCAAGATGTGATGGATGGAGAACCTAGCATGCTTGTAGCTGCAGTGGATGACAACAGGAGATGACTGCTCAAGTGACAGAGTGGATCTTGTCAGAATGGAGCTGGTGATGGAGGGAGAAAAGGAAGAAACCATCAAGCTTACACTGAGAAAATGAGTTCAGAATAGGCCCCTTTTAAGCCATCTCAATAGAGCTGTCAGCGAGACAGTCTGATGCATGGGAGTAGGGCTGAGGGAGATATATCACAGTCTGAAAGTGGTGAGGTTTCAAGAAGATGTTAATAGCTTTCAATCTTTCATGTAGGCTGGATGTGGACTGGAGTTTCCTGAACAAGAAAATGTTGTGTACAGGGGGAATTTCATCCTCCATTAAAATGCAGCCACCTCTCTGACAGTTTGGCTCATTTCATCTCTGTTCCCAACACTACAAAATATCTTTGGAAGAGTAAGCAAAGAGTCATTTCCCCTCCTTGAAGTTATTAAAGTAATTTATGTGTACAAAATGTAATTGCCTAAACTGAATTTTAGCCAGGAGACCAGTTTTACATTTCTTCTGAAGCAAAGCCACTCAAAATGGGCAAGATTCCTTCTAGAACGAAGCCAGAGCATGAATTCAATTCTGACTCAAGTGGGATATCGTGTGCCCTGGAGCACTGTTCCTGAAAGGTCCATTTGTAGGATCAGCCTCTGCTCTTTTCAAAGGAACAAGGATGCTCTGCACTTTTTAGCATGCCCTGGTGCAGTACATGTGTAGGGCTAACTTGAAAAGCTAATCTTTATAAAGACCAAGGGAGGTTTAGTCTCATCTTCTATGGGTACAGGATTTGGTCAAAGAACGCATTCATTTGTGCTGCCTAAAAAAATTCTGTGCTGATCAATCCTGACCCTGTAAGGAAATTGGATTTAACAAAATCAAAGTTCCAAATGGCACAGCTGGAAGGTGGCCAAGGAATAATTCAGGGCAGAAACTCTATCAGAGACTGGATCTGGACCTCTTAGCACAGGTGGGGATGAGGAATGTCATAATCCAACCACAAATTGCCCAGACAGGAATTCTCTGGTGGGACTCCTCCTCAGACTGCATGCAGAGCCTCGAGGCATCACACCTTTGCTGCAGCATGGCCAGATGGCGAAGTGGGTGGAAATAGGAGCAGACACTCTGGGGGTTGGGAGACTTCATCTGGTTATCTTCTGCCATAGCAACCCTTTTCTGGCACATCATTGCAGCAGAAGGGGCAATCTTGCCTTTGTAGTTAAAGACAAAACAGAAGTCCCAGAAGTAAGTCTCCTGAGCATCTGCGTCACTCTATATTTTCCTGTTTCATTTGTTCTCTGCAGCGTCCCACTGAAATAAAAGAATTTTGCTTGCAACATTCTACCATTTGTAGGATGATATTTTGAAAACCTGCCCTATGTATCACATCACAGTTGTTCCCTCTTTATCAATGAGTGCATCTATGGAATTTCTGCGTGAAAAAATAGCCTATAAAAATATGAATAAGTGTTTACTGACATGTCTGCAGAATTATCCTTCCCTGCTCTCTGCTCCGGGGTGCTGTGAGGATTAATTTGTTAATATTCAAGGAATGATCTGGAAATAAAATGAATTACATAACTGAATTGCACCCACACACATCCTGTTGACCAATAGAAATCTTGTCTTGTTTAGCCACATTAGCAACCTCTAAACTGGATTATCACAAAGCTCTTGTGCATACCTTTAAAATCGTTGAAGGTATAGTTTGCATAGATGCTACCTCGCTCACGGAATTTGGAAGAAAAGAGATTTTCAAAAGTCATCTAGAAACCTATATTCTTCCTGTTGACCTTGACCAATAAGATTGCCTTCTGTTTATGAGGCAACTTCTTTCAATACATTTTAATGTAAAAAAAAAGCAGAGCTTACTTCTAAGCTACAACGTGTGCCTGCCTCTGGTGAAACTCTACCTATTGGTCTTCTGGACCATGTGATGAGGGTCTATTTGTCTTTCAGTCAAACCCTGGGACCATTTAACTTGATGTTGCAAATATGATAACTGCTTTCTTCCAACTTTACCAAGTTGACTCGATTTCATACCAGACATATTGCTTGGAGTTCCAGCTTGCTAAATAAAATTATTTGACAGCAGTCTCAGCTTTCCTGGGAAACGTAGGTTGCATGCACCACAGATGGTGATGGAAGCCCTATTTTTTTTCTGCATCAGGAATATACAGCTTCTGATGTCTCACTAATAGACAGAAGAAACCTACACAAGCTCCAGAAGGCAGGAAAACATGTCTGTTCCCAGAGCTAGAGGAAACTATTTATGGTCAGGAAAGGAGGCTATGGTCTTTACAAATACAAAAGGAACTGTTTTAAGTAGGACACAGCAATATCTTCTAAATGCATTATACATATTGGCTCTCCTCTTGCATTGCAAAATCACCTGCAATGTTTCTACCACAGTCATGCTTTGAGCCATAGTAGACATTAAACTTTGAGTGAGATGTTCAGTCCTGGTTAGAAATCTGATCCTGAGAAACATATTATTTCCAACAGGACACTACAAAGCATTATCTCAACACATTTTAGCAGCTGACTTCAGGAAGCTGTCAGATTAAAAGAATGGCATTAAAGCTTCCAGGGAATCTATTTCCTTAGGGATCTCTTTCATGTGTCTTAAAATGCTGTAAGTTATCTTCTGAGGGTATGGACTGCTCTAATTTTGCATCTAGGAATTGGTGTATTCCCAAGTCGACAGTACATGCAGGACGTGATGGTTTCCCTGATGAGGCCAATCTATCTAAGTTCCTTGTTTGTCTCTACTCAACAATAACTGAAACATAACAGATACTACAAGATAATACCTTTCATCAGTATTTTTTTTCAACTACATCATGAACATATTTATTTTCTTATTTAATTGCCCATAACTGAACTCTCAGTTTCTTCAAACCCCCTAGACAGCCGCTGTATCCTCCTTGGGACAGATCCTAATACCTTGTCTTTTTAGGAACATTTCTCCAGCCCCCATACAACGTGCTTAATTTCATGGAGCAGTGATCCCTGTCTCACTGAGTTTACAATCTAAAAACCAAATTGCGCTTGAGTTTCTTTTTATGGATACATCTACCAAGGAAGAGAAATAAAGGCAGTTTTTCTTTCTGAATGGTATAACACATTGCAAATTTCAAAATATACATTAAAAGAACTTGCTGGAAACAAATGCAATATTTTTTGCTGTGATGCTTGCACTTATGACATTGTTTTCATTTCGGTTTATTCAGTTCGGTTTCTTCAGGCAAAGATATGTCTGAAATTGAATAATTTTAATAGTTGATTGCAAAACTGTTTTCTCTTTAGTTAATAACCACATTGAATTATTTACACCATTTCTTTTATATACATTTACTCAATTTCATTTTGAATTCAAAAATCCATAAACTTATGAAAAATGATGAAGAAAAAAGTTTTAAACAACTTTTAATGAAAAACAGTAATTTTTCAAGTATTTCTGAAGACAAATTGTTTCCCAAGAAAAAGATAACTAACTGCACAGGCAAACCTAACAAAGCAGCACAGACTTTGCAAATCCATCATTTAAATGCAAGATTCACTAGGGTGAAATGTGGCAAATGTTTAATAATGCACAGTAGCACCATACAGCAATTTAAGGGGAGAAGATGGAAAGAATGACATTTGGAATTGAAAATGCAGGCTGAGTGTAAGTAGGCAAAATGTAATCATCTGAATGTGAATTTTGCCACGGCAACAGAGTAGGCATCCCTGCACTTACAGATATTGCCATGAAATCTTTAATGACAACTTGTCAAGGTGCCTTTTATATCTCCTTTTAAATAAATGACATCCAGAAACACACTGACCCCAACTTCCCACTTAAACATTGTTTCACAGCAGCTGAGAGGAAAGAGCTCTCCATAGTGAATCATTAGCACCATTTCTTTTTAACAGTGGTTGTGTTTTTGGAATCACGTCTAACTGGATGACATAAATGCTGCTTAGGCTTTGGGTTTGCTGAACAGGTCAAAAAGGCACCATGATGAATCCCATTTGGATGTGGATGAAAACTCATATTTTCCATTTTCAAAATATGTTCTCTGTCTTTTTTTTTTTTTTTTCCCAAATCTAAAATACTTACCTTCCTCCATCATTCATCTAGTCGAGTCTTGTTTGCTGTCAAGCCTCACTGGTTCCTTCTGACAAGGATGGGTTTATTTTCCTGCTGGAGTGGCAATTTAAAGCCACAAGGGATGGATGACCTGGCACATTGTTTTGGTTTTGTATTTTACTTCTTGTCTGTACAAAAAAGAAAAAAAAAAGAAAAAGAAAAAAAAGAAAGGCCTGTGTGAAATAAGGAATAAGGATTGGGGATAAAACTTAACTCCTAACTTAAAGTCATCATGTTTTAGTGCAGAATGAAATATTTCTTAGGGTAAAATAAGTCAAAATGAAACACTAATTCAAAGGCCAAATATTACAGTAACATCATATTAATGCCCGATGGAAACATTCTCCAAGGGTTAATGAATTATTCTTATATTTTTATAAAAATATTTAGAATCTTAGAAATATTCCTAGAGCCAAACTATTCACTGTGATGTCTGTTACCAGTCACATCTCTTTAATGGGGTTTTAAACCCTGCTTATTTCTTGCACAGCGTTTGATAGAGCTCCTCAAGAAAAATTGGGGGTTGTTTGGCACAGGAGCAGCATGTAAGGTCTTTAGGCATCTCAAATGCAGAACATCATTACCAGAATTTTCAGAACTGCTCAGAGTTGCATGATTGCCAACCATGGCAAAGGGAGATGGCCATTATATCCTTGGAAAAATCTCAGGAAGCGCCTATCTGATCTTGGCTGGATTTTAGACAGTGACAGATCTGGAAAAAAGCAACTCAGAATTAATTGGCTTTGGAATGGAAACATAATGCAGTTTTCTGGAGAATACTGGACTTCAAAAAGCACTTCATTAGTAGGATAAATTAGAATCCAAGCTGGATATAGAGCTTGCTATTAAAAAATCATAACATTGTGCCTGAGATGGTGGTTGTTTTTTTCTTTTTTTCTTTTTTTCAAACAGTGCCCAGGACAAGTATCAGGTCCAGAGATCCCTCTGCTTCAAGGCCCCTTTAAATAGACATTGCATATGCATGTACACATAGTTTAGAAATCTCCTCCTCCAAAATTCTTACAGTTTTGCCTTGCTTGATGTCAGTTTGTATCAGAATTCACAATTTATACTATGATCTGCAAACAAATATGAAAAAGTAAATTCTTTACCTTGAGAAGCTCGCAGACTAATCTCTTCTTAAACCACACTGAGACAGTGTTTAGGAATGATCACTGGAATCAGGTGGGTGCAATCTCTGCCTTGGCTGTACATGTGTGTAGAGTGCCGATCTTCAATGCAACCTTTGTCTCCATACTCACTAAGACAAATTGGTTCCTGAGCAGCGAAAAAAGAGACAAAGCAAATAGCAGGAGAAACATTCCCCTTGAAAGAGACACTTTCTGTATTGCAGAAAAGAATGGGTATATTATGGACCTATTTTTGTATAGATAATTCATTTTGCTATGTGATATTGCCCAGGGTTCTGTAACGAAGGGATAAAGCTCTGTCCATCTTCATCAGGAGAGAACTGAGAGACAGAGAAGTCATTCGTTAGATAGAGATATATAAAAAATATCGGAGAATAGAGAGCTGGAGTGGAAAAACACAATGATAAGCAAAAGGAGCAGAGAGGGCAGACTGAAGATGGAACAGAAGGAAGCAGCAGAGTAAAGCCAAAGCTCATCTCTATGCAAATCATAGGTGAAACTTGAAGAAGTCACGGTGAGAGGGAGAGATGTAGGTCACTGAGATGGTGGGACAGTGTGATCAGTGGAGTGGCAAGAAAGATGTAAAAAAATTGGCAAAGTTACTGGCAACATGGCTGAAGTGAGAAGACTAAATACATTCACAAGGAAACAGAGATATGGGTTATTGCTTCTGATTTCTCACCTTTTTGCTTTCATGTTTACTTTGTTTCTGCTTTCATCTGCTCTGCAGCTCATCCTGGAAAGGATCATGGCTTTCATTGTCTCCCTGACAGTGCTGGGCAGTTTGCTTTTGCTGAACCAAGATACAGTGGCGATAGGGAAGGAAATAGAGTGAAAATTTCTCTTTCCTGAAATCCACTGGAATTTGTCACTGATGTCAGCAGTCAGGACTCGGGCCATGATGCTTTGTGAACTTAGCAGGTGGAATCTGTATTTCCCAAAGTAGATGTGTAGAATGTTCATACCTACATGTCATAGTTAATGGAGAGGAAAAGTGCAATCACTCACTTCATCCAAAGGGAAATGTACAGAAGAGGTAAAATTCTAAAAGAGCCTATTACTGTCTTACAAGTAAACACTAAGCCTAGTACGACCTGGCTCAGATGTAGATGTCCATAATACCCTGAGATGAATCCTGCTGTGTCTGAAAAAGTGCAATGTGCAAAAAAGCCATGAAATAAGACTTGTGAAGGAAAATAATGTGTCAGGCCAAGGGTCATTCTTTTCACATTTCTTCATGATGCTTCATTGCTTCCCTCTTTGCTGTCTGAGATAAGTCATTCTCAAGAGTAAAAGTGCGAATCCTTCAATTTGTGAATTATTCGAGTGCATAATACGAGCTCATAATACTGCTTGCAGTGAGTGTTGGTTGGAAGGCCTGAGGCAAGTCGTTTCATCAGCTCCTCTGGGACCGGAGAGTGTTGAAGGTGGTGGATGGAAGAATTGAATTGAGCTGGTGGAAGGAGGCATACACTGAATTAGTCATCTGTCATGATGAGGAGTAGGAACTGAGCAGGTAAGTTATGGAAAGTATAAATAAATATGTATCATCCTTCAGTCTCCCAGCCTCTCATTTCCATTTCCTTATGAAAAAATGAACATGCAAGCAACTGAAAGTTTGAAAAACTTTAAAAGGACATTCAAAACCTGTCAGGTAAAAAAAAACTGCAGCATTCCTGAAAGTTTTGGATATCTAAACAGATGGTCTGTTTGCCTTCCTGAAGAATAAAAAATCAAATTGGTGCTTCTAAAGCAGCATCTAGGCCTTTAAAGATAATAAACAGACATGATGTTATTTGCACTGACGTGCAGAAAACTCTGGGAATGGATTATGGGAGCAGATTGTGTCCAGTCCACTTTCTATGAACACGAGGATGTACAGTGTTATAGGTACAGATGGCATAGGCCTATTGGGCTGCTCTTCTATGTCTTTTATTTAGTAAATACTACATTTAATGGCCCGCCATTAGCTGATGAACACAGTAAGTTAATTCTGCATTTAAATAGTAGAACTTCAAGGAAGTTCATAATTGCATATCTTTTTACCAAATGACAAGCCATATGCTAGGAAATTTCAAGCTGCTAATTAAACAAAACATGCCCAAGCATGTTTTTTAACAAATACTGTACATCGTTATTTAAATTCAGGGCAAATACTGTTCTGAGCACTACAAATAGCTAAAATGGTGTTTAATAAGATACACCATCTGCATTTCAAATTGATGCCACCCACATTTAAATCTCTTTCTTGAATAATCCCACTTAACAGTTACTGGGAAAAAGAAATGCATTCATGGCTCTTTCTGTAAATTCGATGCCACGGTTCTCGGCAGCTCTCGTTGGTTATTAAACTCACTGGGGTAAAACCGCCAAAGTGCTGACTGCCAGCTTCCAGATCACACTAATTGAGAAGTGTGCAAACCAAACTGAACTGTCCTTTAAGAGCTCTAAAAAGAGAATAAATGAAAAACAAATCAAAATAGAGGTGGGGTTGTTCCTCCTCTCCCCCCCAAGACAGGCACATTATATTTAGCTACTCAGAGCCACCCGCGAAGTCTCGTAACATATGGAGCTCTACAGATTGTATAACCTCCAGATAACTGCCAGGACCATCCCTTAATCAGCTGAGATGCAGCACACTGGAAGAGAATGCACAGAACAAACCTCAAAAATAAAGGAAGTCATGTCATTAGGACATACATTTTTTCCCACTCCTCCCCCATCCTCCCCAAGAGAATGAATCTGAAACACAACAGCTGTTGTATTTCTACCATGCATTGGATTTGCAGGTGTTTGGAGTCCAAAGCACATCGCCTCCTCTACACCAAGACAGCTGGTGCAAAGTCATGGGCTAATTGTTACAATTCTCCTAGCAAGGAACTGTAGGGGATAGTTATGACAATTAGCATGGCAGAAATGGAGCAGGGGAAGGGAGGGACTTCAGCAAAGACATCTGCTGGGAAAACAATGACAGTACATCCCCTTTCTATTTTTTTTATGGTTTTTTTTTTTTTTTGTTTTTTTTTTTTTTTTTTTTTTTTTTCATCCTTCAGCTGATGTTTTCTTGTGGACAGTTACTCTCTCCTTGAGATTATTTATCAGTACACTGCAAAAACAACTTCCAACAAAAGCTCTGGGACTGTCTTAAAACATCTGAGAGCTTGGAAATACATTCAAGGCTTCCTTTCTACCTGGTTGGGTCAGAAATATATGGAACTCCACCTGCAAGATTCATCCAGAGCTGGCCCTGGCACTGTAAATAGCAACGAGAAGCAGCAGCTCAGGGCTTCTGCCTTCCAGCATTAACAGAAGTTACTTTGATTTAGAAGGCTGGCATAAAGATGAAATGTATCATTTATATCTGTTGTGTGAAAGGCTCTAAAATTTCTGTGCAGAGCACCATTAAACTGCCTCTCCTACAGTCTTGGTCGTAGCAAAGGGACCATATGTTTTCATAGGCATGCAGCCTGCTGCAGATACCAGCAGCGGGTCAGTTGTTTTACTTTATATCTTCTTCTCAATCTGATCCCCTAGGAAAGAGCCCTCTGTAGCACACTATGTCTTCCCCAATGGTAAGGATAAACCAAATGAGCCTCTATAGTGGAAAGCACAACTTAGCTTAAAATTTTGACCAACAGCTCTCATGACTAAAGGCACAGTGAATGTTACAAGTTTTTAAGATCTTACTGGACCTCAGTTCTGATGCTGTGGTGCAGCTCCTCTCCAAACTCTGCACAAAGATTCATCCATCCTGCTTGGTTCATCTGGACTTTCTGGTGTTCACTTTGGATTTCAAGAGAGCAGAGGTAAGAAAACTATTACTGCTCATAGAAGCTTGCATCAGTAACAAATTCACTAACAGAGTCCATTCTTGTATTATGATTTGTTTCAGCTTCCAAACACCACTATTTCATTCTTCTTCTGTTTTCTTTAAATATGCTTTCAATATCTTTTTCTTCTAATCAATCTGAGTTATTCAGCCAAACCACAACAGCTTAAGAGAATTCTTTTAAGTCCACAAACCTGTATGGAATATATATTTTTAAAAGTGTGAGCCACTTTTTAGTCAAAAAAGAATAAACAAAACTTAATGGAAACCACAATGTTAAGTAACTTGTTATACTTTGAAAATGATCCCACACTCCATTTGGGTACAATTTTCAGAAATACTCAATCTTGCTCTACTCTGTTCTTTATGAATTCAGGGGGAATTTCACCACTAACTTAAATCTGAGTAGTTAGGCCAATGTTGAGCACTTCTGAAAATCTCATCCTTTATGTATCAATCTATCCATTTTTAATTAAGTACAAAGAGGACTTTAGTCTATACTATGGATTAATGGGCTGAAAAAAAAGTCATTTAAATTTACATAAGCCAAAGAAATTATAATAAAAGCAATAAATCTAACAGTACTAGTACACTTTGTTTTCTTTCTTTATTCCCTCTTTCCCTTTTCCTCGTATTACTCTCTTTGAAAAGCAGCCAGATAGATATTCTTAATTTTCTTTTTTTAAAAAAAAGGATTGCTGAGTTCAGCATGGAGTCCATTTTCTGTGTTATGAATCGGGGGTCATTTCTAACAAGATTTTAAATGGAAATACTAAAAACCCTTTAATCTTTATGGTACTGCTTGGCAATATCCATAGCTAAGAATAAAATGTAATTAATTCTTTGCGATAAATAGAAATAATTTCAAAAGTACGAGAGGAGAAGGTTAGCACTGAGCAATATTTAACTTTTAATCAGCCCATACAGCAGAACTTCATTTCATCATCTCTTTGGAGAACTTGGTTGTGATGATCCACAAACTGAAGTGGCACCTGACGATTAACTTTTGAACAAATTCCTCCTTAAACTTCCTCTTTTCCTCTTTTCTGTTACATATTCTAGAAATCGAATAAGTAAGACTAACCTTCTTCTGTCTCCTTTCCAGCCAGCTTGCTTGTTCTTTCCTTCAGCTTCCCTTCTTCCTTTGGGCTGCACTGCATCCGATCTACCACCAGCTCTGCTCCATCTCCATTCTCAGAGGAGTTATGGCAGTGCAAAAATAATTATAGTGACCTACATAAATAGCTGGAATGATACAGATAGCTTAGGTGAGAAGGGACTGTTCAGAATTAATATACCCACTGAGTTGCAGGTATCACCATAGGAAGGCATCGTACCCAAGAGCTTATCCTGAAAGGGATTAAGGATTTCCCAATCTTTTTTCAGTAAATCCAACCAATCCAAAGGTTGTTTTTTTTTTTTTTGGGTGAGCACCATCATCTGTGCTGCTCAGCAGCCCTTGTTTGCTCAGGAAAATGCATTTTTCATGGCCTATGCAAGTGAGGACTAGTCAAGGAAAATATATTTATTTGATGTATTTTCAGTAAGTGCAGTCAGAGAGACCAAGCAGTCTGCAATAAAAAACACCAAATAAAGAACAAAAAAAATAGTGCTCACTGCACAAAATGTTCCCCCTTGGAATCCAATGTCATTTGCCACACTGTGCTTGCCAGGAGGACAGAGATCAATCTGCACTGCTGCCTCAAAGGCAGAAGCTTGCAGAGGGTTTCACAATGTCTTGAAACTTATCTGCAATGAAAACACATCCACTGCTATTGTCCAAATGAAGCGTGCAGGGTTCCCATTGCACAAAACAGCCTAGTTCAAGTTGGCTTTTCCTCCATAATATTTGCCAGCACACGCTCACATTTAGGCACTTGTCTGTGACATGAATTATTGTTCTGTAATTACTTTTTATGCCGTGTTCCAGCCACATTCTGAATGTCACACTTTTTAATTAGCTACAAGCCCATTAAAATTATACCTTCTTGATTCTTGTATCCTGGGAAGGTTGGGCTGTTTTAAAGGAGTGATTGAAGCTTGTAAACAGCAGCAAGCGATATGGCAATATTAACCGTAGTCATTGTTTGTAAAAAAGGCCAAAACTAGTTATGTGTGAATAATTATTTTCTTCCACTAAAATGTGTGCTGGGATGTTCTTCAGGCAAGGAACTCTCCAGAAATTGTTGTATGTTTAAGTATTTTATGATGACACTCTCTTTAGGCAGTGTGACATTCTTTTAATGAATCACAGAACCATTTGAGTTGGAAAGGATCTTTAAAGGTCTTCTATTACAACTCCCCTGCAATGAAAGGGGACACCTAGAGCTAGATCAGGTTGCTCAGATCCTGGTCCAGCCTGACCTTGAAAGTCCCCAGGAATGGGACTTCCACCGCCTCTCTGGGCAATCTGTTCCTGTGCTTCATCACCCTTAAGATGAAATGGACACCCAACACATCAATAAATCATACTTATTTCAGGCACACATAGACAGAGTCACTAGTCTTCATGATTTTCACCTGATTTCTGTTAAAAGTGGTAGTTATACAGAATGCTAGATTTGTTCACATTTTCTCAGAGCAGGACTTTTTACTCTGACCTTGAAATGGAGGGAGGATAGGAGGAAGGAAAGAAAAGAAACGGATGAAGAAAAAGAAGGAATGAAGGCAGGAGAACTGATGGATTGACTGCAGGAAAAAATGGGACATAATAAGGGATCTTAGTTGGCAAAGGTGTTGCAGAGGAGCAATAGGTTAAACTTGGTCAACTACATGTGGACTCACTGAGGAGGGTAATAGATTTTTCATAAATAAATAAGTAAATGGGTGGGTAAATAGTTAAATAGCAAGAGCTATAGATTTTCGCACATAAGAAAACGAAAGATTTGAGATGGAAGCAGTTTCATTTTGTGGGGATTTAATTGTTTGTTTATTTTTGCCAAATGTTATTAATTCTCCACTGAAAGGAAACACTTTTCGTTTAAAAAAAGAAAAAAAAAGGTTTAGTTGACAGTTTTCTATCACAAGAATTTATGTGGAAGGTTCTAATGTGATCCCAAGGGACAGGATTGCTGCCTCTGCAGTGACTCACAAAACAAAGCTGTGGTGGGGGTATGGCAAGGGGAAAAGACATAAGAATCCCAGGTGGGCGTTGAGCTGTTGTCTGCATGCCATTGGTCCAAGCAAACACCACTGACTGATGAAAGCACTGGTAATGACAGAAATGATGGGAAAACAGGCTTTTAACCTGAGGGATCAACGTTGTTGTTTTCTGTTGCACTGGCATGGTAGGAATAAACCTTAATTGAAACCAACTGTGTGTGGAACTGAAGTGAGGAGAGAGTGATCTAACACTTTTCTTCATTATTATTCTTATTTTGAATGAAGTGCTTTCTAATTGCAGTTATTATTACTTAACCCTGGAGTATATCTGCTTTTGCCTACCTCCCTCTCAGGTGCTCTGCTCCTGATCTTCAGCAGTAAATCTATAATCTTATCTAACTGCTTAGCCTTGGCAAAGTACATTGTTAGTATTTTAAATATTAAGCGAAAATTGATTTTCCCCTTTAAAGAACTGTATTTCTGTGCCATGGTGATTAAGTGTGAATATTCCATTACCTTCTCCCAGATAAAGAGAGCCTCACGGGAGTGCTTAGGGGGGAAGCATTGTACTGTAATGACTATTAGATGAGTTCCACCTCCTCGATGTGGAATTGAGCAGTCTGCAGTGATGCAGCTTATTTACTAAAGGGTTGCTTAAAAAAATAAAATAAAAGAATCACTTTGACAACACCATGGATGCTTCCTTCATAGAGGAAAGTTGAGAACTGGGTAAGAAATGGAAGGGCAAGAAGTTAATGTACCAACAGAAAGCATCATATGGCTTTTCTCCAAAACTGTGTAGAATTTCAGACTGCTCACTGAGTAGTTGCAGCAGTAACAGAAAACAAGGGGTAGAAGGAGGAGCATATTTTCAAAATTACTACAGCAGCTGTTAACCACTGATCCAGGGCTTATGGCAGCCAGCTCATTCTTCTGCTTGAAGAGGTTTCAGCCCATCTCTCCCAGAGGGTGCAGCATGTTCCCGTGAGGAAAAGAGTGCACTCAATGTCTCCTGTTGATGAAGTTCCATCTGGCATTGCTAATTAAACTTTTGCCTACCATAAGGTTCAATTATTAATTGTCCTGTCCGCTAAACTCATTCTTCTTCCCTGGCCCACTGAAAGTGAAATAGCAATTTAGTGAGCCCCACTCAGACTTGGCAATGCATCCACAAGCACATCATTGTTCCCTGGAAGCTGGAGCCTTAATTTTATATCTACATGCTACTTGTTTCAGAGAAACAGCCTCAGGTGAGTATTGTGGTATTTGCTCACTCAAATTTGAAGGGGTCGCATTTTGTGTTCAAAATTTCCTGATCCCAAGCATGATACTGTAAGGGAAACACTAGGTCATGGCCTGAATCAGTGATTGAGCACCTGGTGAAGGGCGATGGATGGATCAGGGAGCACCTGTGCCCCCCTCCATGTGACCAGACGGGGTGGACCCAGGGTGGGGGCTACCTTGGTCTCCTTTAAAAGCCAGCCACTGAGGGGGAAAGATTTCTCCTGTGGGACCTGGCTGCTTCTTGTCTCAGTGGGAGATCACCATCAAGTAAGTCTGAAACTTTTGTTTACAATCGTTAAACCATATAACACTTTACCTGGGATTGCTAGAAATCCATCTGAAGTGATCTTGCTTCTTTGGTTGCACCACAGACCCCACATGGGAGATGGGACATCTGTCTCTTAATGTCTACGCCCAGAATGGACTAGCAAATTGGAAAAGCAGTAACAGAGGCAGCTATGCCCTATGTAGCCAACAGTAGAATAATAGATGTGTCCTCCAAACACACCAAAGAAAAAGCAGGGGTGAAGTCTGTGATTCTTGCATTAGGAAGCAGTGCTTTTGTAGCTGGGGCTGGGAAACATCTACTTCTCCAGTTAGTTTAGGTAACATGGTCTTTTATTTCTTCGTTGATTTTCTTTCTGGTGCTACAGATTAACAATATCTGATTTCTGTATTCAACAAGAGCATTTTTTGCTTGGCATGAAGTGAACATGTTCACGTTGTCTCATTCATTTCTATTTTCTCTAAATTTATTGCTTTTGTTCCTGTATCGCTATCATTTCTCTCTCCACTAGCAGCTGAATTCATGATCCCTTTGCATTCGGTCGTACACT
This sequence comes from Penelope pileata, assembly GCA_013396635.1. Taxonomy (NCBI): domain Eukaryota; kingdom Metazoa; phylum Chordata; class Aves; order Galliformes; family Cracidae; genus Penelope; species Penelope pileata. Next base: position 108,387 of record WBMW01001714.1, read on the forward strand.
CAGAAGCAATTCAGACTTGAATTAGAAGTTACCTCTTCTTAAAATTCAAGCATCAGTTAACAGAAAAGCAATAAAACCTGCTTTGAATGCAGTGCCGCAGTGCCAGAGGAGCGGTGTTAAAACCTTGCTTGGGATACAGCTCATCCAACAGAGTGAAAGAAGTTGCAGACTCCTGAGGACAGTCAGTATGGCATTTCACCTTGCTTGTGTTGGTGGTCTAGCAAGATAAGAGAGGTGTATTGCCACCAAATCCTCTAGGGGAGGAGAGGTTTGTGTGATCCCGGAAACATTTTGGGTTTCTTCCATATTGATTTGTTTTGTCCATTCAGTAGACAGGGCTGTCCTAAATAGCTGGCATTCCACAAAAATGTCCCTGAGGATGCGCATCTGCCAGCCCCTGTTATGTATGCAGACAGGCAGCCTCACCCAGCATCTGAATGTACAAAGAGACAGAGCTTCAGCTATAGAGAGAAATACATGGAGGGCTCTGTACCCACACGTTCTGGAAAAAAAGACCAGCCCCTAATTAAATATCATCCTCTAGAAATCATGTAATTCTGAGCATTTGTGCAGAACGTTATTTAGTAACATGTGCTGTGCTTCTTCCTCTTTCTTAGCAAAACTATCATTTTCTTCTCATGACCAATCCATGTGCACAACCCACTTGGTGATGTCCGCATTTATGGAGCTCCACGACTTAGCTTTTAGCAGTGTTATCAATGTTATCCCTTGAGGTGCCGCGCTGGTGGCAGAGGAGAGCAAATATCATTTTATTGATGATAATTGTGTGCACTTCGTGACACTAAAATCAAGGCAAGCTTAAGCCATTTTACTAAGACAGAAGCAGACTATATGGGAGGCAGATGTCCTAACTTCTTGTCCCTGAAGACTTAGCCCTTCTGTACAGCCACAGGGAATTTGATCTGAGTTCCTCACACCAGCTTGGTTATGTCTCATCCTATTTGTGCGAGTTCTGAGTGCAAGCTCTTGAGTGAATAAAATACAACTCAAGAGATGAAATTTTACTTCCATCAAAAGCGGGAGGAATTTTGCCAGCTCTAATGTAGAGATGAAAGGAGAGGTGGAGGCAGCTAGTTTAAGGACTTGATCACACTACACTTGAGTACAAAATGACTCAGCTATGGAGAAAGGAGAATTTTGATCACCAGTGGAACTCAGCCTCCTGTTATTCCACATTAACATGACAGATTTTGAGTTAATTATGTCAAAGGGTATATACTATGAAGCTGTAGCATATGCCAAATTCTTTTAAGAAGTCAATGGGTCAGATGAAAATTTGTCGAGGGAGAAGGAGTTCTTTTATGTCTAAATTGTCCATCTCAAGAAGCCTTTAGCACTACAGAATATGGCAGGTGGAGGAAGGGAAAGAGTCAGAGAGCTTAACAAGGACCTGGAAGTCTACCGGTCAAGACTGGGAGACTACTGAAGAGAACAAAGAAATTGCACAGAATTTGTCTCAACCCAGAAAACTACTGAGTTGATTGAAAACAAAAGGGGAAGCAAGGGCACGGTGTCTTGTTCAAAAAGTTACCAGTCTTACTTTGCTTTACCTAACTGCTTTGAGATGTTTTGATTAAAAGGATAATTATTCTACTCTGAATTTACAAATGACTGTGATCTTCATGAAAATATTAGTAAGTAATCTGGTCATATCCTCCTGAAAGCTGTACTGGATTTGTGGTCTCATCGTGTCAGTGGGGAGGGGAAAAAAAAACTCAATTCTTTCCAAACTGAGTCAGAGTGCTATGGCCACAAGTAGGAATCAGCCTCATTAATGCTCTCTGTGGGCAACTCATTTATTTTTCGAAGTGTCTCTCACAAATAGCTGTGAGATCTAAGAATAACTTAAAAGAGCACCAGATAGATACACAGCAACGGGTTGTTGTTGTTCTTTTCATGGACTGAAGAAGGCAGTGGATGGTTGATTGTGTTAGCTGTTATCTGAAATGTGAATGGGTCGCTATTCTCTAATTCTTTGATATTGTGCTCAGCCTCCCCACCTACAAACAAGGACCTCAACTGCAATTTATTTCACTAATTACTCCAGACACCCTCAGAAAGGGAGGGGAGGCTGTAATCTTCATAATTAAAGTTACTTCCGTAACAGAACTAACCATGATGCTGAACTGTGAAGTCTTAACCTCCCTTTGAATTGATAAGGGTATCATGGAGCTAGAGACCATTTTTTGTTTGACTTCCCAACCTCCCCCTTTCCTTCTGCTTATGGAATGATGATGAATCTTTCCATCTGTGAATTATCCAACATAAATTATTCATGGAGCAATTTTATCAGCCCTATTAGCAGCACAAGAATCTAGGTAAATGTCAAGTCATCTTCCTTAATCCTTCATTCAGGCATTTGGAAGTGATACTGCGCTGACTGGTAACGCATTTGACCTCCTGGAGTATTCACTTTGCCAGACAGTTGCATTTTGATGAGAAAGCCTAAGCGTTTCTTTGCGATGGAGTTCGGGTTACATCCTTTTAAAACTAATTTTGTGGTAGAAGGTGGCCCTGATGTTTTCATGCTTTCTTCTAGATCATATATTTAAAACAGGGAAAAAATAAAAGGCCTGATAGCTCATCTCATGTATGTTTGTGTAATGCCCTCCCTAGTGGCACACTGCTCTCTAACAGCTTTTAAAAGTTGAAGTGCTTTGCAGCTGTGTCCTAGAAGATTCCTCACTACCTCATAGTTGGATGATTCATCCCAGTGAGAACATACCCAGTGTTATTAATTTTTCACTCTAAACCTCAGATGAGTTCGCTGACTTTAACAGTGCTTGTATAGTGGGTTTAAAATGTGTCACTTGCCGTAATCTGGTGCAATAGCTTTCCTTCCACAGAGACCCATGTTCTTTGGAAAGAGATATCAGACCAAACTGGGACATTAGTGGGAATTTTGCCCATTTGTATGCTAGCCTTCATGGTTCATAACTCCCTAATTCTGTAATTTTTATACTTTGTAGTATGTTACATGCATTTTCTGTGAAGCCCAGTGGATCCTAAATTGCTTCGTGGATGGTGATGTGCTGTCCAGAGGTGGAGTAGAACAGCTTCTTGGTGAGGACATCGCCTGTATATGTGGAGCATGTGAAGACAGGATGGCAACAGATCTTGGCCTGACGGCTCCCAGGTGAGTGCTCCATCCCATGCACAGGTGGGCATGTCATTTTTAAATCATGCTTCAAAATGAACAGTTTGTCAGGGCTGCATTTGGTGGGCATCCCAATTGCAGTGATCTGTCATGTGCAGTCTGAGAAGACCTTAGGGAATGATTTTCCACACGAGATTTAGATGTTCCTTCTGCTTCAGTCAGGCTTGGGCACAGAGTGGGCAACACACCACTCAGCACAGCCAGGGCAGATCTATCTGGGGAAAAAGGCAAAACTGGAAATTTTGAATGCCTAAGGATTTTCTGAATTCAAAGTAATATCTCTAAGGCTTAAGAATCTGAAAAACAGAGCTTTTCATGATCACAGGATCTAGGAGCCTGCTTTCTGTCCTTCCAATATTGTTCATGCCTTGCAAAGGAGTCTGATGTGAAATTATTCTTCTGCCATAGTAATCAGAAGTACCCAAGTTTGAGAACTCTCTACCAGCCTTCCTTTTGTCCAGCCCTGAGGTCTCTATGTAGTTCTTACTGTCTGTGGAGACTTCATAGCTAACCTGGTGGTCCCTCTCATAGTGTTACTTTGCTTGGCGTGGTCGCATCTTACCATTTCAGATCTGATCCTGAACACTTTTCCTTAGGCTACGTAGAGCAGTGGTGAAACAGGAGCATTACTGTCAGTTTGTGCCTAAACTCTTCATACATCTTTTCTGTATGTACTCTAGTTGTCCTGCAGGCTAGCATTGCACTAAAGACAAAAGAAATCCAGACAACATACTTTCTACTTCCAGGCATTCTGGTGTCTCTTTTTGCACCTTCTTTGTTGATCTCACATATAAAGCAAAGAGCAAAGGATGACTGATGCCAGTTGAAGTATTGCCTTGATGCAATGTGAAATGGTGTCTTCCTTGGTATCCTTCTTTTCCGCAATCATTTTCTGATCCGCTAGCAAGGAAAGAAAGATCATAAAAGAGCTACTGCTGCTCCTCTTGGATAGGTGTAGAGACACAAATTTGCACATATGTTGCTCTGTTTTTTCCCACTCCACAACAATAATGAATTTTCTTATTTTAAATAAGAGTGATGGAAGTGCAGCCCTTGGGGAGGGAGAGTACATGACAGTGCAAGAACTTTAGAGATAAAAAATGGGCAGACAAATTGTCAGAAATGGTCTTGAACTCATTCTACCGAATAGGTGATGAAGCATGCAAATAGTTTGAGGATTATAAATTAAACCTGTTCGTTTCACACTTGTCAGCAGGCATTTAAAGCTCAGCATCTCCTTCCTGACTGCAAGAAGCTGGATTATATCATCTGTAAATGAGTATGGCTTTCTCAGCATAAAAAGGGTCATTTTACTTCATCCATCTTCTATGGACAGCGGAAAGATTCTTCCACATGTTAGATCAAGTATTTAAAGAGCAGCTGTGAAATGCTCAGCCTGAGAGAGCAGCAGAAAAAATGAACCAACCCTTCAGGCAGTGTGACACTACACTGTGCCACTGCTGAGATCCTTGCTATGGGACCCTCTAAATTTATGTACGTGTGTAAATGACCTAGGAAGATTCCTAGGAAAAAAAAAATGCTTTCCATTGGGTTAAACAGGAAAATATCACTCCTCATTTTGCATAGCTCTAAGTCAGTATTTGATAGAGATTGATTCCGTCCTCTGAGGAAGTAGGATGCCATTCATGCCTGCTCTTACTTTCTTCCCCAGGTATCCAGAGTTGATTGCAGCTTGAATACTAGGAGGACTTTTAGCCTGAGCAACACAGCAATTTTAACGGTCTCTTGTTAAAGGTAAACTGTGCAGAAACAGGCACACAGAGCTGAATAACCACGATGCTGAGTTTGAGCAGTGGAGTTCCAGCACCACGGCCTTGTGACTGCTGCTTTCCCAAGCAAGTCGTACCATCTGGTGTGAAGGGAGCTCTGACAAAGCAGAGCATTGCATGGTGAAAACAAAAGCACTCTTAAAGCTCTGGTTTTGTGAAACCTGAATCTAACTTCCCCTGGGAAAGAGAATGTGCTATAGAAGGTATGCTTTTCTATAAGCCATGGGAACTCTGAGAACCCCAGATGAAAAAGTCAATGTTGGAGCCCTCTTTCTCTTCTCCACCTGGAAGAAAGCAGAACATTTCTCCTGACTTCCATCTTCTTTCCTGCATTTGCCTTTCTTTTCCTAGTTAAAACATTCTCCTTTGACTCCATGAAGAATTTTATGATTAAAATAGTTAAAGTAGGCCAAAAAGCATTACAAGCACTCTCTTATCTTGACTGACCCAACAGGAATGTGTACTTGCCGGGCTGTGCAGTTAGATGTTCTGATTAAGGGATTTCAATTTCAGACTCTCATAGTCATATGTCATCATCCATACTTAATAGATGAGGAAATAGGCATGTTGATAACCAAGATGCCCAAAAGTCATGCATGGAGGGGAGAAGGTGAGAATCTGAGTTTTCTTTCCAAGAAAAAAAAAACATCTCCGGTAATAAGCATTTGAATGAGGCTGATAGGATATGCTGACCACAATCTGAATGATACACATATGCAATTTTTTTGCGCTGTAAGTATCTAGATAAGCCTATCTAGTAGTAGCAGCAGCTGATCCAGTGACATGTGCAAAGCTCAAATCCCCCAAATATGAGATTCCACTTTACATTTAGAAAGCATCTATCCCTGAGGATAGCATGCCATTTTACAACTATTAAATATTAACCTGATAACATGCTAGCCCTCTGCATGTGAGATGTGTAAGGGGACAAGCAACTGTATTTTGTGTAAGACAGCCAAAAGCAAGGGCAGAGAAACCCGCAGCTGGGGATTGTCCTTCTGTACCTGCCTGTTGTAAATGCCAAGACTATCAAATCAATTTATGTTCTCTAGACACAAGTGTAAGCACATGCCTGGGGTGCAAAGATGTGAAAAACCCCAACTGGAAATCTGCAGAGAAATAAGGCAGTTAAGAGAACTGGGAAAGTTCTTGAATCTATCTCCTACTGCTGATCCTGTACCTCATGTTAGAATGTTATTCTGGGCGGATGGCTCAGTCTCTCCACGCCTGTTTTACACCCCTGTAACAAGGACAGAAGTCTTAATCTTCTTTGCCTGCCCCATGTATTTACACTACCGTTCCCCAGGATGGGAAGTGGTTGTTATGTCAAGTTTGCAAAGAGCTTAGCATTGAGGGGCCCTAGGCTCCAAATGCTACACTCGTGCAAGCAATAATAAAAATCAAACAATTCTCTACTTCTCATTGCACAGGGCTAGCCATGATAGAGGAAACAGTATCTGGCAGGTAGAAACATCTCACTTCTTTCCCAAATGACTTTATCAGTAGTTGGGAAGGAAAGCTTTACTGCTGTGCAAATACGTGGTAGAAAGACATGATTATATCCAGTCTTGAAGCCAAGCCACCAATATCTGGTGTATGAGTCTGTGTCTCTTGGGCATGAGAGGCTCCAGAAGCTCACACACAGGTGATCTCATTGAGCAACCAGGTGGTAACCCCAATACAGCAAATCTCAGGAAAAAAAAATGCTTGTCGTAGGCTGGTGCTTCACAGCGATAACAAATGCTTGGTGCTTCCAGACTGGGAGGGTTGCAACCTGCTCCACAGAAAATAAAGAAAAAAGCCAACACACCATCTTTTAGCCTGTCAGCAGCAGGGAGACAGATGTTCTTTTATGCACTAATCTTCCTCTATACCCCTAGAAAATCAAGGGATTTTGTCAGTGAGAAACTACATGGCCAAACTCACTTAAAAGAACACATTGCAAAATGATTTGGGTCATTATGGATTAGGCAGGCTTCCCACTTTTCTGGGAAACTAAGCAACTCTTTAAAAGAGCTGTGTCAGATACAATCCTCTTTGATACACTCTGTCCCCTGTTGGTGTCTCGCAAGGGACTATGCAGGGAGTGACTGTGTACAGGCAGCAGCTGATATTCCTCTCTCACACCAGTGACAATTGAGAGTAACTGTTATTGGGAACACATAAGGGGCATCAGGCTCAGAGTACCTGATGGGATTGATCTTCGGGTACAAGTGAGGGCACTGAGCAAACTCAGGGGATGGATGCTATACAATGACTCTAACAGCAGCCTCCATTTTTCCCCTTTTTCTTCTTCTCTCTCATCTTCCCTGTTGTGATCAAATAGAGACTGGAAATCAAATCTCCAGAGAAGAAAAGCTGGAGCACAAGTGTGTATTAACCACCTTGTCTTATGTACCTCTCTCAGGTGCTGTGTTGCTGTAGTTTCATTCATTGCATTAGAAATCCCATCGCTGTCCATCACATGCATAATGGAAATAGAAAGCATTAGAGCTAAGCGAATGATTTCATGATTACTGACTTATTCAATGAACTTGCTGTACTTTCAGCTACCTTTTCTGAAATTTTATGTCATAGACTGATCAGAAACGCTTAAAATTTATTCTATATTATTGGCTGTAGAAGCTGCATGACCTCAATGCATCACCTGGATGACCATGACAAGTTAATTTTATCATCTGTAGGCACAGGTCATTTTGGAGTTCACTTTATACGTAGGCTTTGATCTATGTATTTTTTTTTCATAATTTCACAGCATTTGAGGCTTGAAGGTTTTCTTAGAATCATAGAATGGTTCAGGTTGGAAGGAACCTTAGAGATCATCTTGTTCCAACCCCCCTGCCATGGGCAAGGAAACCTCCCACTAGACCAGGTTGCCCAAAGCCCCGTCCAGCCTGGCCTTGAATACTTCCAGGGAGGGAGCATCAACGACTTCCCTGGGCAACTTGTTCCAGTGTCTCACCACCCTCACAGTGAAGAATTTTCTCCTTACATCTAGTCTAAATCTACCCTCTTCCAGTTTATAACCATTACCCCTTGTCCAGTCATTATCTATCCTTGTAAAAAGCCCCTCCCCAGCTTTCCTGTAGGCCCCCTTCAGCTCCTGGAAGGCTGCTATCAGGTCCCCCCGCAGCCTTCTCTTCTCCAGGCTGAAGAGTCCCAACTCTCTCAGCCTGTCCTCGTAGGGGAGATGCTCCAGCCCTCTGATCATCCTCGTGGCCCTCCTCTGGACCCGCTCCAACAGCTCCACATCCTTCTTGTGTTGGGGGCCCCAGAACTGGACACAATACTCCAGGTGAGGTCTCACGAGAGCAGAGCAGAGGGGCAGAATCACCTCCCTCGACCTGCTGGCCACGCTTCTCTTGATGCAGCCCAGGATGCGGTTGGCCTTCTGGGCTGCAAGCGCACACTGCCGGCTCATGTTGAGTTTCTCATCAACACACACCCCCAAGTCCCTCTCCTCAGGGCTACTCTCAAGCCATTCTCCGCCCAGCCTGTATGTGTACTTGGGATTGCTCCGACCCAGGTGCAGGACCTTGCACTTGGCTTTGTTGAATTTCATGAGGTTGGCATGGGCCCACCTCTCAAGCCTGTCCAGGTCCCTCTGGATGGCATCCCTTCCCTCTGGCGTGTCGACTGCACCACACAGCTTGGCATCATCTGCAAACTTGCTGAGGGTGCATTCGATCCCACTGTCCATGTCACCGACAAAGATGTTAAACAGCACTGGTCCCAGTACCGATCCCTGAGGAACACCACTTGTCACTGGTCTCCATTCAGACACTGAGCCATTGACCGCCACTCTCTGAGTGCGGCCATCCAGCCAGTTCCTTATCCAGCGAGTGGTTCGTCCATCAAACCCATATTTATCCAGTTTATCAACCAGGATGCTGTGCGGGACAGTGTCAAACGCCTTGCACAAGTCCAGGTAGATGACGTCGGTTGCTCTCCCTTTATCCACTGTTGCTGTGACTCCATCATAGAAGGCCACCAGGTTTGTCAGGCACGATTTGCCCTTGGTGAAGCCATGTTGGTTGCCGCCAATCACCTCCTCTCGATTTTCCATGTGCCTTAGTAGAGCACTTAGAACTTAGTAGTTCTTACGTCACTTAATTTAATTTTCTCCTATTTCACATGGTTTCTTCTATATGAGTTCAGCAACTTCTTTTTGATGAAAATGGTTGTGATTCCTGGATCATTATAAAGAGAGGATGAAAGAAGCCGTTCTGTGAACAGAGAAGCTAATGAAACCAGTTTTACTGTAGATTTATACCTTCACAGAGCTAGCTCTAGCCCTCTCCTTGTGATTTCCATTGTCTTGTAAAGCAAGAAACAATGTGTGAAACACTTATTTCAGAGCTATGTGTGCCAGTTTGTGGGCTGCTATCTGCATGGCTGGCCAGCTTCAACCAAATAAATTGACAAATATTAGTTTTTTCCCCTTTTTAAATTTACAGGATGATAATTCCCTTCACTTCCATCCAACAACAGATTTCACCACCCTTCTGGATATTGAATTCTCTCTTAATCTTTTTCCTCCTCCCCTTCATATTTGATTGGGATTGACTATTGAGCTTCAAAGTCATGAGGGAATGCCAGGAGGAGCAGGAGGAAAGCTGGCTTTTGCAAATCTAGGATCACACAGCTGTGTCTTCACAGGGAGTTAATAATGAATGTAAACATGACTGAAGAAGGAATGAATTAACAGCAGAATGTTTCTCTCTATTCTTCAAACTCTGGCAAAAAAAAAAAAATCACAGAAATGAAAAATATTTAATTTCTATTACATTAGCTTGTATTCTTAAGCAATAAGACTTTGGTCTTGACCCTCAGCTTGGTTCAGTAGCCTTCTCTACCAGTACTAGGTCTATGTATATATCAGTAAAACAGAAAGTTGTATCCTGTCTGAAGAACAGAAGAAAAATCTGTATGCAGATTTTTTTTTTTTTCTGAAGTGTTTGTGAATTGTGATAGCTCTAGTTCTAAACTACCAATGCAGTCATGTAGCTCTATGTACTTTGGAGAGCTTCACATTTGGTATCAGCCAAAGCAAAGCTCCAGTGCTCCTTATGCACCTCCTTTAAGAGCTTGACTTTTGATGTGAGCTCATTTCCCCCTGTAAAATATTCTTCCCATATTCTGGTTATACAAACCTTGGAATAACACTGTCAGAAGTACTCATGCACCCCTGAGATGGAGGAAAGACCACACAGCCATGTTTACCAAAGAAATCACAAGCAGAAAGAAAATGCCTAGAGGCTAAGTTGTTTTGCTGGTATGCCAAAATCGAAATTGTAGCAACTCTTTGAAAAAGTGTTAGGAAGGAGGTTGGAAGAGGACGTGATAATGAGTCCATATGCATGAGTGGAAAAACAACTCTGTAAGAGGTTTTCTCTGGAAAAGATCTCTTCCTTTCTAACTGGTGTCCTCTGGTGTTTCAGCCCAGTGCCTAGTACCTGAAATAAGGGGAAAATAGGGTTCAGCCTTTTATCTGAAAAGATGGTACTCAACTTGTGCCTGTTAGGATCTGCTCTGTGATCCAACATGCTCCCAGAATGGCTAAGATCCCTGTTGGCTTAAGAGAAAGAAATTGCAAGCTTTACCAGCTATATTAATGGTACCTTCATTTCTGGAATGCAACTAGAAGAGCTAAAATCTAGTAAGCACTAACTGTAACAGAGGACACAATGTCCGATGTGATACTATAACATCATTTTCTCTGAGGAACAATGATTTCCAGAGGTAAAGAGCTTTTCCTCTGCATTAGGTTGCTACACTGTTGTAACAGTATTGCTTGCATCTGAATCGCATTGGCATGAACCCGTACGATGTAGATGTGCTGCAGTGGTTAGAAAGCGGTTTTCCTTAATTCACCCACCAGTAGTAGGAAGGGCTTGTATTGATACAGTCACACAGGTGTAGCTGCATTTCTGCTTAAAAGCCAAACATACGGTGGTCCATAATTTTGGTCTTTGAAGTCTCATGGGCAGCTAAAACTCAAGCATGCAAATCTGAGCTGTATTTCTAGCAGACTAAGTAACAACAACCCTGAGATTATTTCAATAAAAAGGCAGCAAATTCCTTAGGTATATAATGGTCTGTAACTGCAGCAGCACATTTCTCCATAGATCAATTTATAGGTGCTTTCCAAGGAGAAAAGGTCATTGCATATTTTATTAATATTTGTTCAAAGCAAGCCAACTATGTTATTTATGATTTTGTATGCCACCAGTTCAAGGAAATATTGATTTCCTTGTTTAATGAGTGAGAATATACACCTGATACCTCAGCTGAGGACAAATTTATAAAAACTACTTACTGCTTTCATTTTGCAAATGGTGTGGGATTTTTCAAGTGCACATGCTACGATATCAGAGTAGCAGCAAATGCCACATTGTATGATGTGCACCAAGAGCAAAATCCCAAAGAGAAATATTTGATTTATGATTTACTTGTGAAGGAGATAATTTATGAAATCACGTGATTTTTAACGTTAAAGTAGTGGAGGATCTTCATATGCTTTGAGTATCATTTTGCATCCTATCTGAAAAGGTACTGTCTATAAATGAGGATACCATGGAAAAATTTTCCTTGGTCTCATAGAGAGCAAATCAGCACAGAATATGGCCCAGAGTTTGTCTGCCTGTCTGATTGTCACCTAGACTAATCATTGAAGTGTTTTTCTGCCTTAATACAGCTAAGGTTTCTCTCTTGCCTTCAAATTGTCCTAGAAACTTTAATCTTTGCACAGATTACAATAACCATTTCAAATTAATCCTATAATTCAGTGCATACTTTTCAGAAAACAGTGTCACCCCTAGTGAAATGAAAACTGCATAGCTTTGAGTGTAATATTGCAATCGTTTTGCTGTAATTAACTGCTGAAGATCTGACTTAAATTTTCAAAGACATAGGTCAGGTTAATTGCCTTGTTGCTTAGCAAAAGGGAAGGAGAACTCAGTAGGGCTACTGGAGCAGCAGCTACCTGCGGTTAATAAGGATTTTGAAAAACTGGTTTCCTGAGACCAATACAGCTAAAACAATGTGATCTTGCACAGCCTGCAGAGTTCTAGGAACAATGACTTATTTCCAAAATGCCTGCAGATGAACAATGAAGTTGCTGCAATTACGTCGGAAGGCAGGCAAAAGAGCAAAGCAAAGAAAACTCTGTGGGCTGAAGATTCACTGTCTGGACCTCCTTTGTTTAGTCAGAACAAGGTGCATAAATACCAGATGAATATTTTTCAAAACAGATAAATTAAAAAAATAAACCACACTGTTTTGCAAAACATACAGTTCATTTTGAAAGGAAAAATCAGAGTCAATCCCTAAAGAGAGTATTACCACACAGATGCCTGGTTTTAAGTGTTTGGCTGTGAAGTCTTGTTGATACAGACATTTTCCTTCTTATAGTGGCATAGCTGTATTTCAATAAAGAAACAGGGCTTATTAGGTTTATTTTAGGCTAAAAAACACCTTTTTCACTCAGTCAAGTACAAGGATGTCAGTGTCACTGCCCTAGTCTGAATTGACACTGACAGCTTCAAGCATTTAATTATCCTTTGTAGGCAAATCCATGGGAATTTGGAGTTTAAGTCCCAGTGTCAGTGGAATTTAGGTTGCTTGAGGACAGATATTTAAAAGTAGAATGCTTTCTACATCTATGGACAAATGTCTGAGTTTAGCAAGCAATGTGAGTAAACACGACTATGTAAGTCTGCAATTTGTTAGTCATGTGAAAGTGTTGTATTGAGGAAAAAGATGAGGTGTGTTAATTAATGCCCTAGTTGTGCACTGATCATCTAATGCTCCTTGAAAGATCAGAGAAGTTTATCATCTCTGTACATATAAAGAGAACAACTGAATTTGGAAAATTCATAGTCTTGCAGATCAAGCTATATCTCCAACAGAGTGTAAAAGGAAAATAAAGAAGGATGTTCCTGCTATCTCAGCCTTGAAAGCTGCAGCGGTACCTGGGGAGTCAGAAGAGAAAAGTCTGGAGACAGGTGGGAGCTAGGGTCCTTCTGACTCAAACTCAAATGCTACAACAGCTGAACCAGAAGTGGCTATTTTTGGCCCAGTGCTAGCTTCTTTGTGCACAGGAATGTTTAAATTACATGTAAACTAAAACACAGTCACAAACAAGCTAGAAATGAGGAGAAAGGTGTTAGCTCAATCCAGTTTCTGAAGGAAAACTATCAACCTGTCACAGACCTCTACCTTAGGATGAGAAGCAAATCCTCCAGAGGTGTTTATTTCTCTGCATTAGCCATTGAAAGAGTTCAGATACCCACCCCGAAGGTGTGACATTTTAAGCAACCTGCAACTGCTCAAGAATAAATCCATCCCCCTGAGCATCCCTAGCTTTAATTGCCTCCATCCTTCGTAGCCCTCAGCACAGCCATGTAGAGTGAATAATCTTGTTGCTTGAGGGGATCCCATATACTCAGGAGGATCATTCTGTTTCATTTCCTCCTCCTGTTTCTAGATTTTGTAATGTTTCTGGATTACACTAGTGATTTGATTTTATTCCCCTTTGCCTTTCCCAACTGCAGTAAGATTTATCTCAAAGTAATGCAACCAAATAAATTAGCATCCAAAAGAACTTTCTATCAAAGCCTGAAAGCCTAGAGGCACAAGAAAATTGGTATTACTGCAGAAGACAATTATTTGGTTTAAGAAGGATAAAGATTCTGCAGGGATTTCATACTAGCTTAAAATTTGCAGGGGCGTTATAACTATAAATCAGGGAGAAAGTAAAAAGCCTCAGATTGTCCAATTTACTGACAATTTTTCCTCCACGTTTTTGTTAATATATATATATCTCTAGCGGCAAACAGGGTTTGTTACTGTTGGATTTGTTTGTACTGTGATAGCATCTAAAATAGTGCTTGGAAGATTTCCAGACTCAGTGCAAGTTTCAGCACCACTTTGAAAAGTGTACAGCACCTCACCTACACGCATTTCAGAAAGATATTGCATGAGAAAGAAATCTCATTAAAGTACTAGACATTGCCGTCCTGACTTTGAGCAAATACAGGAATCTAGCTCGTAATCCAGGTTTGGGAAAAGTAATTAATTATTGCAGGTGCTTCAGGTAGAAACACCTTGAAGAAAGCTGAATTTTAGAATGTGCTATGCTCTGAATACAATTAGTGGCTTTCAAAAATCTTGGCTTTCCTGGTGCTCTCTGACAAGATCTGAATTTTAAATTTCCACAGATGGGTTTATTTTATCAACCTTTTCGATTTTACTTATTTCTTGGACAGCTATTGTTTGGTTTACATTTTTATAGGAACCAGGACTAAAAGGTCATTCCTAAAATGCTATATGTTTTGTTTTAAGCATTTATTAAGCTGAATAGTAACATTAACATCATCCAAACATGGGTCATTTTGGTTAAAATGAAAGCTGAAATGCAAATGCCACTTTGATCCCTTGATAGGGGTTTGAGTGTGTTGACGTTCCTTTAAACCATCCATTTTCCAGTCAAAGAAAACCATCTCTGACAGATCTGCAATCTGTTCCAACAGGGCAGATCTGTCGAATTCCTGTGTTGGCATCAGAATTGTATTTCTGCTATAGAATTATCCACTCCATCATCAAATAATGCACTGCTGCACAATGTATTTGTTTGACTACTGACATTTTTATGCATATCCCTTTTATTCCCAGATAAGCCTAATTACACTCTGCTGTATTTTTTCAAGATTCACAGTATGATTTTATTCTCCTAAGCACAGTGCTCTAAAAAAAGTCTGACCCAAACTTTATGAAAATCTCACTATAATTTTAAAAGACTTCTAACTGCCTGTGTTTTGTCCTGACACTAAAGCATACATTTTTGTATTCATTTGTCATCATTTCCTGACAGTAAGAAAGAAGAATCCACTCAGGAGTTTTCATAAAATGAACTTGGATTTTTAAGTCTAAAATTAACTTCTCAGATTGATTTCTGCTTCCCTCACACTCACCCTTTGAACAGAATGCACATAAAGCTGTAATATCTGTACATAAAATTGGCAATTTATGGAATTACTCGTATTATGAGTATGACAAAAAACAATGGAAAAAAGTGATAAGCTTGGCTTTTTCCTAGGCTTTTTCTATATACCTTTCTGACACAAAATGTTGCTCTACTTGGTTTAAGTGTGGGTTCTAGATATCATTTTTATGTCTTGCTCTATATAATGTATTGTGATTTAACCCAGCAGACAGCTCAGCATCACGCAGTTGTTGGCCCACTGCCTTCTCCCAGTGGGGTGGGGGAGAAAATTGGGAAAAAAACAACAAAGGAGAACTCGTGGGTTCAGATAAAAACTATTTATTAAGACAGAAAAGGAAGAGGAAAAAGAATAATGGTAATGATAATATATATACACACAATTATATTATATGTATTTTATTACTGTTATTATTATATATATTTTTATACACACACGAGAGCTGCTCTGAAAGTAATGCCTCCTATTTTATCACATTGACCCACAACATCAGAGGCAGATGTTGGTGGCATGGCAGTAGAGGATGAACCTTCCCACCAGTATTCCATTACATTTTGTTGCCATGTGACAGATGGCAGCAGAAGGGCATCTGACAAAATTGTGTCTGACGTCGAAGTGCAGAAGAAATGACACCCATTGACATTCACTGATGCTTGCTGAACTTTTATGGAGACTGAACAGTGGATGTGAGCACAGTGAGGGATGCAGCAGCGATAGAGACAGTGGGTGGCCTCCTCTCGTGCAGATTTTTACGAGCATGACATGTAGGCTTTTGTTAATCGCTGGTGAAAATGCATAGCTAACGGTGGTGACTATGGTGAAAAATTACGTTTTGTAGATGAGAATGTACTGTATCAAATAATGTTGTTGTGCTTTTTGTGTCTGTGGTAGTTTCCATGGAAACAAATAGGAGGCATTACTTTCAGAGTGACCCATATACAAAACAAGTAAAGCACAACGTGACTGCTCACGCTCGTTGATCAGTGCCCAGCCAATCTCTAAACAGCAGCTGCCACCATAGCCAACTCCCTACAGTTCTATAGTTTTTTCACATGATGTGACATGATATGGAATATCCCTTCAGCCAGTTTGGGTCAGCTATCCTGGTTCTGTCTCCTCGCTGTTCCTTGTGCCCCCCAAGCCTCCTCTCTGTCAGGACAGTAGAAGAAGGTGAAATATCCTTGGCTCTGTGCTGCATTGCTCAGCAACAACTAAAACATGGGCATGTTATCATGTCTTTATTCTCCTAAAGACAAAACATAGCATCACAACAGACACTATGAAGGAAAAATCCACTCTGTCCCAGCTTAAACCAGAACACCGTGTCAGCCAGCAACAAGATAATTCAGGCATCAATACATTCTTTCTTCCTTCATTTCCTTGGTTTTAATTTTTCCATCAGTAGAACATTGCACGTGAGACGGTTGTTCTGAAATGTCATACTTGGAAACAGTGGAAGACCAAACCTCTGGTGATGGAGATGTGGGATTTCCTGGGGACTCAGGTAGCACAGTATTCTCCCTTAGCATTATATTTGTCTGGATTTCTTCTCTTGGTGCTCCTGATCTGTGCTTTCTTTCTATGTTAGTGTTAATGCTATCCACAGAACTCTCAGGGGATTCCTTAGGGATCTCAAATAATCTGGGGTAGAGAAGCCAATTTATTTATCTTAATGATTTTTTTTTTTGTTTGTTTCTAATGAAATGTTGTTTGAAGCTCAGCTGAGGTGTTCACCGCCTTGGATCTCAATTTGGGAACATGCTGCAAAAGACAAGATCTATCAAAGAGGAGTTCTGGCTCATTTCTCAGCTGCAGGTTTTTGTGAGGTTGTGAAATCTGCCCATCTCTGACCAGCTGTGTAAATCCACCTTGTGTGGATGCAGGCGTCTCCCTTGGGTAGCAGCGTAGTCATGACAACATGGAGATCAGTGTCCACTGCCGCCTGAGCATCTATCTGTCTTCTACACTCTGCTCCCTTGGGATGAGATCAGCTAAAAGGGAAAAGTCCCTTTTTTCTGTATTCTTTTTTTTGAGTATTTGACTTCACAGTAAGTATTGTCTGAAACATGGCTTCGCTGGATTTTTGTGCTTTTATAGCTGTGAAGAGCTGACTGGCCATGTGCAACCCCACAAACTGCATGCCACACTGCTCCTATCTAATTCTGTTTTGCACATCATTCAGAATGGGTTCCTCTCCTGCCATAGGGCAAAACAGGCATCTCCAGTGCACACAGAATCATAAAGGTTGAAAAAGAGCTCTCAGATCCCCAAGCCCAACTCCAGCCCATCCCTGGCACAATTTAAGGCCACTACTTCTTGTCCTGGCAACACAGCAACTTTTTCAGTTCTGAGTCACAACCTCAAAATTCCTTTCCTCTCAGGTGAATAGGTGCTAAGCTCTGTGTTAGGTTGTCCTTGTCTTACATTTGCTAGTTAGAATGAGTCTGCCAGTCTTTGCAGGATGAGGGAATCCTTCCTCTCCTCACCAAACAGAATTGTCTCCTTTCGCTGGATACTTGCGGTGCTTCAACCTTCAATACACAAAGTGGGAATGTGAAAAGAGACTTCAACCCTGAATTGAAAGCCCCTGAAACCTTTCAGGTTTTTTCAGTATTGACAACTGCTCATAATCAAGAAGTCCATGCCTCTGAAATGAATAGTACCTCTTTTCTGCCATGCACATACACCTGTGTTCTCGAAACTAGCAAATAGAAATACCACTTCTTCTCTAGGCATTTGCAAGGAGGAGGTTATTCAGGCTGCAAGATTGTCTCCAACAATTATAGAGGGATCCAACCTTCAGGGATACTTGAGAAGAATGAGAGGCTGCATCTGGGTGTCTCTGTATCAGCCTGGTAGCTGTTTAGGATCTATCTCCTACCCTGCAGTGTTGCAGCCCTCAGAACATGGAAAAGGTCACTCCTCGCTTCAGTCCTTCTCTTTTTCCTTTTATGTTCTTCCCACTCCGTACTCTGGCTCTTCCCACTCTTCAACTACTTTTCCTTTTATTCACTTTTTACTGCAGACTCAGCCCCTCTGTTGGCTGCAACCTGGGGAAAACCCTTACAGTGACAGCCAAAGACATTTGACACTCTACAACATAAAGTACAGTGACTGGGAAGAGCAGAGCGATGCAGCATGGATTTTGGATGTCAGATAACGTTATCAAAAGGTAAAGTTTAACATAATTCTTAGTATGTTTTATCTTTCAAAGCAAGCTTTGCCCTGTACTTCATTGTGTGCTTCAGGCAATAATCAACCAGATGTATTTCTTCTTGCAATGTTTTTAGTTAACATATCCCCGTTATTTCTTCTTTTCGTTCTACTCTAGCCCTGAGTTTGATCACCATCACCTAGACTCAAAAAGCAGAGAGAAAATGTTGCTTAACACTTGAGAAATATTGCCCTTTTATCCCTCATAGCATTACAAGCCACACATTCATTACGTTATTCACACACTGTACATACACGCATTCATTAACACCAGAACCTTAACACATCAGACTTAATTGCAGCTTCTTTCATAGTCAGACGTCCAAGTCAGTGCATTCGAGAGATTTTGAACATCTCTGAGTTTAGATCAGTTATCTAACTCTGTGTTTAAAATCCATTGGTTTCGACGTTTTTTCGTCTTGGATTCTGTTTAGCAAAAGCAATTATGACAAGAGGCCAAAATTTTTAATAGTGATGCACAAAACTAGGCACCCATTCCTATATTTAGGAATATTCAGTTAAAATGATTTAGTTTTCAGAGGTGTTGAACACCCTTAGATTCCAAGTATTGTTTCTGGGATCTCCATACACTCATTACAACTCTACTCCATGTAATGTTTGGATAGACAGACTGGAGTACCTTATTTCTCCTGGCTAAATCTATACTTAAACACTCAATTTAAATAACATCTCTTTGCTTTTTAAAATACCTTGCCAGTGAACTATAAATAAATAGATGATAATCGAGAGGTTTATTTCCACTGATGATCATGCAATATATTCAGTTTTATCTTTTCAAGCCTCAGTATAACTGCCAACACTATATTTGTCCACTGCAGCTGTGTCCCTGGATGCATTTCATTGAGAATCGAATCCATGCATTCCCAAAATGCCCTGTAAGGGTGTCCAAGCTTACTTAAACAATGAATTAAATATTTCCATTGAGTCATGGCTATATTTGCCAAGAAGGTACGTATTTTTCAAGACATTCTGTTTTCTTAACCTTTTGGAGATGTTGGATGATCCAATTCAAAATCCCTTTCCACTTGGTTTTGATATCTTGACATAAAGCTAAAACATAGAAGGAAATAACAGTCATGGTTATATCTGCCTAGTTCTTAGGTTTAGTTAATGCTTTTGAGTATAGTCCCTACTGCAAAGTGTACAGTCCTGAACCCCTTTTTTCTCACATTTTTTTTTAATTTTCTATCCAATCTGAATCTGCTCTCTGCTCTTAGGATTTTCAAGACAGTTAATACAGAACATTTACTTGCCCTGCTGTGGCATTTTTCATTTCAGGAAAAGAAAAAAACAAGATCAGTTGTGCCTTTCAGTTTTAATCTTGTTCGATTTTCTTTGCCATGAATTGCAAATAGATAAAAGGCTCTTCCACTTTTCTGATGTCTTCATATGCCTAGGGACTTATGTGACCCAGTATCTGTGCATTTGCTATTAGCTGTGGTTAAAGTATCATTAGGAGAGTTCATAATAGTAGATACAAACCACCACAAATACACTTTGATATTTTGTTTGAGGGAAGGTCAGGGAACTCTTTGCAAGCATGCAGACATCCAGCACCTCTGCTCAGCCTGACCAGCCCAGTAAATTAAGAGCCCAGACTACGATCATGCAATGTAAACACTTTCATATCAAAGCTTTTGTATGTGATGTTGTGTTCTTAAGGTTTGTGGCTTTTGTGAATGCCCTTTATCCCCTGGGACAGTTGCCTTATACTGGCTAGAAAAGGTCTTCAAGGAATCATTCATTACTCAAATTGCTCTGACTGCAACCTTCTTATCTCATGTCTTCACATATCTTTCTGCCACATCCAGCACTTGAAGGCAATATATCATCCAATTATGCCAGCTAGGCACTAGCAGAGGGTTTATATCAGACAGAGACATATAACTAATATCCAGTATATTTGCAATGCAACCTAGATACAAAGTGATCATATCAGGGCAAGAAACAGACCACCATTATTGTTTAAAATGACCTGTAAATATTAGATCATCTTGCTCACAAACAGTATTGTGCTGCTGATTTCAGTGAGAGTTTTTATTCTGTTGTCTTTAGAACCCAGTTGGATTTTTAACTGTAACTGTTGGCACTAAATTAATTTCATTATACTTTTCAAGCTAACTGCAAAAGATAAACAAGAAGAATATTCAGATTTTAATACAATGCTCTTTGTATTGTTACATTCACATTTATTTTATGATTAACTTCAAAGAAAGGCTACTTCAATGCACATCAATGGAAAGCTGGTTAATATATAGTTAGAGGATCACAGTAAACAGAAATATACTGGCTGGACAGAGGACCTCAAAAATGACGTGCAAATACGAGCCCGGTTTGAGTGTACAGAAAAAACACATTAAAAACATTTTATCCAATTCTCTAAGTTACTCCACACAAACCAATCTGCAATAATATTTCCTTCTTCATTTAGAAGGCTGAAAGGGATCTGAGTACTTCTGAATTTAAGTACTCATGATCTTTCTCACAGCCATTTAAAACAATGGATGAAAGTCCCATTCATTTCAGTGGGACCCCAAATAATTTTTTTTCTGCAATGATCTTGACCGTCAGATAAACATGCAGTATTTCATATCACAATATTTTGACCTCCAATGCAGAGGAAAAAAAAAAGTACTGTTCTTGCTCTCAGTAAGAGTTTCACGGTTCACGTTATATACCCCAGACATTTCAATAGCCAGTGTGATTTAAGGCTGACTTAAAGCAACACATTATTTGAAAATGATGCCCGTGGTACCTGAGATATACATCCATGCTGCAACTTGGCATGTTTTTATCTCCGCTGCAGAAGAGAATTTAGCTTTGAATCACTCCCATGTGACGTGACTGGACAAACACATTCTGCCAAGTGCTCTCCAATGTCATTTCTCCTCTCAAGCCACAAACTACCCTCCAGAAGGTACCAGAGTAAGGGATGCTCAGTCCAAAGTCATCTCTCTTTTTGCTACTGAAAGCTACAGAAAGCCTTATGAGTGTACAGAAAAGACTACTCCTTTATTCACATGCATCTAAAATCTCGGTGCTCCGTCCAAGCTCATTGTCTAGGTTCCCTCTGTAGTCAGTGGAAAAGGGCTGGCATTTCTGGAAGTATGATTTAACCATTCTTAGATATGGATCTCAGATTTATGGGATGATGGCTCTGTCATTGACTCTGTGTGTTACGCAAAAGCCTACGAAAATGTTATTTCACAGTAAGAGCACCTTCATAGATAATAAGGCATCTCTTTGACAAGGATCACAGTCCTACATGCTTCATGAGGGTAGATTTAAAGAATCTAGCATAATTTGCTAACGTTGAATGGCTCCTGTTGTCTTTGAGTCAAGCCTACAACTACATAAACTGAAATGCTACAATTACCAAAAAAAAAAACAAAAAGTCAAACTCCAAACCAAAACAGCAAAAAATTCTGACATGCCATCCAATCACCAAACATGGAAAAATATACATAGAAGGAGAAGCAGCAACAAGTCTTCATCAATTACATTTGCTACACCTAGACAGAAGGATAGAAGGAGCTGTGAAAAAGAAGTCACAATATTTCTTCTGCTTATTTGGATCTTGAGTTGAGGATGGTCAAACTTTGTGGGAGGTGTTTTGTTTCTGTTTAGTTTTGTTCTCATTTGATTTGATTTTGCTTAGCTCCTTCAGCTTGAGATGCCAGCTTGTTTATGTTGATTGAAGGTACATATGCTTAGGCAGCAATTTACTAAGGAAGAAACACACAGACTGATAGAAAACTGACTCAGCACTGCCCTGCACCTGGCAAGGTGGTGCAACCTAAGAGGTAGGTTCACAATACCTGAACTTCCCTTAGTGTGCTCATATTTACACTCCTGCTAAAAACTGATAGCCTCAACAATAGCTTTAGGACTCACTTATCACTCCTATGTCATTCCATTTTCACCCATCCTGGTAAGTCTGGTGAATGCTTCATGTCTGCAGTTTCTCCTATCCCTCTGATTTAATCACACTGTTGCTTTGTTTGTTAACTGTTTTTCTGCTCTGCTGTGTCTTTCCATCTCTCCTTGCCATGCACTTCAACTTGCCTTGAGATGAGCTGAGATATTTATACTTGTTTTTCCAATTCACCGTGCCATTAGATATCTCAAAGGGCTCAAAACTGGTATTTCTTTCTAAATGCTTTTCTGCCTCAGCAAACTCCACATGCTATGAAGTGTGACATTTATACCAGGAAGGGGCATCCATATCAACTCCAGGAATATCACCTCAGTAAAGAGATAACTTCTGACCCTTTGGAGCCACTACAGGACAGCTGGTACCATCTAGAGCCCTGAACATCTGTGAAGATTGCCTAATTAATGACAACAGCTTCTCACAAAGAATTGGGTGCTTAAATTAGAGAAGAGGAACAAGTGTCAAGAAGACTGTCTCATCTTCTCCTCCAAACATGAAGATATCCGGGTACATACAAGGCAGTAGATAGGGTTTAAAATGTGGGGTAGGGCCACCAAAGGGATCTGCCAAATCTATTGTTTGGTTGCCTTTGTCCTGATATGAAAGCTTTAGCTCCAGCATGTGTTCATAAGCCCCCAGGATCATCACAGTGCTTAGTACAGACCCTTCTATGGAGGTGCCAGAAGACAGAGTTCCATTCGTGCCTTCCAGGCCGCACCCCACTGATCATCTCTTTCTGTGGCACCTAAGGACTCATTATTCACCAGGGAAGGAGAAGACAGATGGTGAAGGATGAAAAATAAAAGAAAAGGAAGAGAAATGGTCTCAAATTTATCCGAAACAGTGATTTCTATTGTGAATGCTGATTGGAACCGATGATTTTAAAAGCCTGCTCCAAAGACAACTGAAGACAGTAGAAGAGTTTCTGTCAATCTTAGTGAACATTTCACTGGTTCTAGAAGACCAGACCTTGATTAGAAGACCTAACACCTGTGTCTCTGGTATGAGTAAACTCTGGGGAGGGGAGCTGTTATGGATCAATATGAGTCCGTATCTCTCATAGCCCCAAAATTCCGAATTAAACGTGTTAAATTGTTGAAGGTCAAAAAGTTCTGTAAATAACTCCTCTGGAAGTGTGATTGTGGCTAAAGCACGAGTGACATATCTGAGTGGGCAAGCAACACTTCTCATTCACTGTTGTTTGAATAACTGGAAGAATAACTCACCCATTATGATTTTACAGTCACAACCACAATCCTTCCCTGAGCTGGCACCTCAGCTGGGAATGATGCTTCATTTCCATTTAATAGGATGAAAAACTTGTGGCTGTGAATCATCTGGTTCTGTCTCTGCCACCTTAACAGGAGCACATGTGCTGTATTCGATCAGCTGTGCTACAGTTCAAATTGATGGCAGGGTTCACACCTCATTTCCACATGCAGAGGTTGTGAATTTTTTGAGGCTGCAAACATTTCCGCTACTGACTTCTTATGTTTTAGAAGCTGGCTTGGTTTTTGTTGTACTTTTTTTGACTACTATTGTGTGGTAGATACCATGCAGACAGACTAGACACCATCATTCCCTAAAGCTTTTATTAATGGCACTATTTCTGTTCAAGTTTTTCTGCCACATTTATTATCACACATGCTTGGGTGTGTATGTAGGCGTTAGGATATCCACAAATCACTGTGCAACCCTAACTACATGCTAAGAGTGCAATTCCACAGTGCTTTAGCTAATCTAAAGCAGAGCTACTGCAGTCACTCTCTCCTTTACTCCCTGCTACATGTTCCTGCCTTCATCTCCGAGCTGGCACTAACAGATTTGTTATAAAGGTTGATACTTTGTGCAGTATCATGCAGTGGGCTGGCTTAGGGAGCCAGTGCAGCTAGAAAACAGTCACATCAAGCTAGATTTTGGCCCATTCATTTCAATGAATTATGTTATCCTGCACTACAGTGCAAAGCAGTGAATCAGACCATGTGGGACTGAAAAGAGCATGACAGCAATCTTGATTTAGAGTGGATTAAAGTGCCCTGGCACCTTTCCTTCCCTGTGTGTACTTATGGATTTTTATTTCAAGGTACACATGAGCAGAAATCTATAGATCAGGAGTTTCTGGACTGTTACACATAGAACTAGGGGTATAAAAGTGCTGTGAAAGGCATGAGAGATCCCATGTATGCAATGGTAGTCTTCTATAGGAGCTACAACGTAACATTTCCCAGGTAGGCAGATCAGCATCACAGCTAGAGTGATAGAAATGATTCTTTGAGTAGTAAGCAGATGGGAAGATGGATAATGTTCAACAGAAATATTGGTGTGAAATGATGGAGAGACATGCTAGGTAGCTGTGGTATGCACATTAGCTTCTTAGCCTGGGAGGGCAAGGGATGGGATAAAAGTGTGGAAAATGAACACAATTGTTTTTTCTATTTCTGTTGTTGCAAGCCCAGATGTGGAAGTGCCATCGGCATCTTTAGGTGCTGCTTTTATCTGTAGTTCCACTGCTGTAGCACATAGTTGAGTTATGTGGACTGAAAGCATTCAAGGCCTTACAAGTAGTGCAGTGGAAACTTCTCTGCTGAGTGGGTCCAACAGTTATGGTGATGTAGAAGAAATTAGGCTTGATACATCTTTTGATGACATGGGGTGCAGATGCCTTCGCTTCTGGATAGTGGAAGATAAATCACCTCCTTCCAGTTGGTCATAGCTGTTGTTTCTACTCCAAGAGAAAAACAGCAGTTCGATCACCTTACCATGTAATTTTTTTCTTATTTGTATTTCTCTTTCACCTTTGAATTGCGTACGCATTTTTTTTCTTTTAAATATTTTCCACAACAGTAAAATTGTGTTCCTCTGCTAATATTGATTCAACCTTCATTACAAACACATTAGTTGTGCTATTATTGATGCTATTTTAGCTTCTACTCCTGCCTCATGACCCACAACTAAATGGACATCTTTTCCTCTCTCTGCATAAGTTTACTCACTCACCCAGCATTTCTCTTACACTTTCCATTTAACAAAAATTCTCTTTCCCTTGCTTTTTCTACTTCTTCTTTTTTATTTTTATTTTTTATTTTTTATTTTTTGGTTAGCAGTGGTTGTGAATGCCAAAAATAACTTGTATTTTCTACATCTAAAAACAACTAAATTTTTCTTTGTGGGTGGGTGGGTTTTACCCCAACTCTTGAATCATTTGACAATCAATATTGTATAACTGTTGTTGATTAATAACTGTAAAATAGTAATCACTGGTGAAACAAAAAACCACAGTTTTTTACATTACATACTGTATTATATCTCGAATAAACACCAAATGTGCTAAAATGTTTGATTAGAGAAAAAAAAACTCCTTCTGGATGAGCGATTTTAAACAACAAATTTTTCTTCCTTTCTCTTTTTGTCCATGAAGGAGGCTTAGGATCATTTAGGTTTTAGTATAGACCTCTTAATTAAATGTCTTTCAGCAGTAATGAAAGCCAAGTAGTGCTGCTGCTCCAGTTTTTCAAACTAGTTACAGCATCAAATGCAACAGGGCATTGGCTAAAGTACTAATCGACAGCTACCTAGGCTGTCTAATTATCAATGATCTTTTGCAGTTTTTATTTTGTGTCAGGTAGTGCCCTCCCAGGAAGTGCCCAGACACAATATGGGGAATGAGAGTGCTCTCTTGGTGCTGTGCAGAGAGCATGGTGCTGGGCTTGTGCAGTTCTCCAAAGACTCTCCAGCAGGCTCTGACTCACCAGGGAGGTGGATCATGAGCATGTGTGCTGGGACTCAAAAGATGGTGAAATACGCCTGGACAGGGCAAAGCCAGAGGAAACTCTGGTGGAGGTCCATAGCAGTCCTGATGCGCAAATCAGTCGTCTGACCCAGATATAGGGGTGAAAGACTAAATGAACTATCCAGCAGCTGTTTCATTCTGTCGTTTCCCTCAGAACAGCTGGCACTCTTAAGTGTCAGGGCAGTTTTACCTGCTAAAGCAAAAGTGTGATATGCTTACATGAGCTCATACTGTACCTCACCAAAACATCTCCGATTTACAGCAAGTTTTTTTTTCCTATTTAGTGTAGCCATAGATATACAGCATCCAAGAACTGATTGAATGAAACTAAAGTTTCTGAAATGGATGAATTAGTCTTGAATGGAGGTATCTTATCCTACATATGCATATTTTTCTCCTACTTTCAGAATTTTGGGAAACCTCCCAAAGACCCAGAAAAACCTCCCAATGTCCACTGGAACATACATTACAGTACTTCTGAGCCTTGCTACAAAGCCAATAGTATCTTACTATTTACAGAGTAAATTTAGTTCTTCTGATGGGGTCATCATG
The DNA here is from genome assembly GCA_013396635.1 of Penelope pileata. Lineage (NCBI taxonomy): Eukaryota > Metazoa > Chordata > Aves > Galliformes > Cracidae > Penelope > Penelope pileata. Next base: position 134,869 of record WBMW01001714.1, read on the forward strand.
CAAGCTCATAATCTGCCAGTAAGTTTTGATTCTAGTTCCCATCCTGCCTCCCCCTCCCTTCTGCTAAATATTTGCCGTATTTCATAAGGCTGTTTTCCTTGTTTCTTCTTGTTCCTGATTTGCTATTCTCTTGTAGGTATATCTCTCACAAATACTCATTATTTCTAAGAAGAAAGCTCACAGATTGATCTCTCTACTCCAGAATCTCCCTCCAGGCAAACTAACATCATCTGGATGAGTATGTACCAGTTCATCCTCAGCAAAGTTGGAACAAGTCTTGAAATCCTTTTCTGCGATCCCTCCAGGCTATCTTCATTCTCTGTAGTCATTCTTTTGTTCATCCATGAACCCAGGAATCATTTTCTGCTCATATAATCCTTTAGACAAAGAACTGTGGTTGAGGGCTAGTGAAAAGTTATCTTGACACATCTTCAAGAAGCCCAGCCGTTCCTAACTGACCTCAAGGCAACATTCTTGTCCAAATTCTCATTACCTGGGTTTTATTGTCTCTAGCTTTTCTAACGTTAGGTATGTTTGGACATGCCTAGCATCTAGTTTAAGATTGTGACCTAAGCAGTACGAGCAGCTGATGAAGAGATATAAGAACCTTCCCTAGTTTGAGTTTTTCTACCTTTAACACTGAAAGGACAGTGACAGTGTAAATGCATTCCTTTCCTCTGATTGTTCATGAGTCATGTTGAGACTGTCCTGTCACCCTGAACAGCACTATCTCTTTGTTTTCCTCTAGATCCCAAGGTAGCTGTACTCCCTTGTCTTTGGTCACTTAAGTTTTTTGGGGAAGGAACTGCCTTTTCAATGAGTTTCTACAGCAATGAAAAAAAAGAATTCTGCTCTGGCACTGCAGCTTCATGGCACTATGTGAAGATAAATAACAATAAACTAAGTATGAGTGTAGGATTGAGCACACAAACATGTAAGAAATTTGGAAAGTCACCAGCGCTGATGTGCACCCAAGGATGAATCTAGCCCAAGTCTCCTAACACTCATATTTCTTGCGAGTTGGGCTAATAGAGATAGATTGTGTTCCTTTTCTTCACCCTAAGAAAAACTGTGGTAAATGTTTTCTTTAAACTGTTTTGATTAGTAGGAAATGTTGTTAAATTATAAAAGGGCTTGTTATTCAATATTACTACATTGAATATAAACCCATATATAAATACTCAGCTTTTACTGTTGCTTCCTCCCTCATTTTCTTTACAGGTTACTGTCCATAGTAGATTCAGGGGCTACATTTGACTAAACTAACATTTAATAAATGATTGCAAGTTGTTAAAAAGACCTTGAAGTATGTTTAATATCTTTTGGTGCAAGTTCAAATGGATTGCTTTGTCCAACCAATTGGCAACTGAGAATGCTAAATCTCTGTACCTGTCAAGTAGATTTGCACCTATATTTGAGTGTTTCTAAAAGTGTTGATTAAGGATTACTCTTAATATCAAGACTAGACTAAATGCATATGGAAGTGGTACGAAGTGGTCTCTTCACAGCTTCTAACAGGGCACTCTGTTATGGCCAAGACTGTGATTAGGCACTCACTCAGCGTTAGTATGTGATTATTCTCTCTCACTGGAGAGAGGAAAAATGTTAAAAATTCAGAGGTGTTGAAAAGTATCACTAGACTGAGACTGCAATATCTTTGTGTAAATGGGAACCTATTGATCTCACAATCAAGTCTCAAGGGAACAAGGGAGAAGCCACCGTGATTTCTGTGCTGTTAGAATAGTAATAGATCAAGCTGAAAAGAAGTTTTCATGGAATAGTTAGCATTTCAAGTAACGTTAAAGACCACCTACCGCCAACTCTATTCCATGAGCAGTGGGCACCTCTCACCAGGGTTGCTCAAAGGCCCATTCAAGTCTGGTTGAGAACACCTCCAAGGGCAGGGCATTCGCGGCTTCTCTGGGCAGCTTGTGCCAGGGCCTCACCACCCACATCATGAAGAATTTCTTCCTTAAGTCTAATTTAAATCTTATACTCTTTTTAATTTAAAACCATTAACCCTTGTCCTATTGCTACGTTCCCAGACAAAGTCTCTCTCCTGTAGGCCTCTTTAGGTACTGGAAGGCTGCAAGGAGATCTCCTCAAAGCCTTCTCTTCTTCAGGCTGAAGAAGCCCAGATCCCTCAACCTTTCTTCACAGGAGAGGTTCTCCAGCCCTCTGAGCATCCTCAGATACTTAGGATCCTTAGGAGAGAACAACTCAAATTCCTCAGAAGGAGGAAATTTGTAGGGTAAGTACGCTACCCGACACTTAAAACCACACAGGTAAATGTTTAAAGAAGAGGCTGAAGCTGCTAATTCAGTAAATGCTCACTTTCCTTCACAGCATAAGCCATTAATCTACAGTTAATTTACATATGAGGAGTGGTATTTACATGTCACAAACCTCCTCTCACCCTCCAAAAAGTCAAAAAAAACCATAAATGAAAACATAAGGTTTTTCCTGAAGGTCACGAGTTTTCAGTCTAGTGTCCAAGCACACACTTAACTGCAATTGTCTTTGATGGGACTCCAAGTTAAGCATGTGATTAAATGCTTTGTGGCAGAATTAGAAATTAAGCATTTTCTTATATGCCCAGAGGAACTTGAGACTGATTATTAGGTTATTGGGTTCACGAGATATATTCCTGTCACTTCTCATACTCCTCAGATGCATTCTCATTAGTAGGTTCCTACCTTCGAGAATCAGTTTGTGGGATAACATAAGGTCAAAGCATGGTTATAACAGAGTAACCAGATGTCTGTCTTGTCTGAGACCACGGGAAAGCTTACTGAGTTCTTTGTTCAGTCTACATATATCTTATAATCTCTTGTTTAAATATGTATCATATACGTAATATGTGGAAGATAGAAATATGTTGTTTACTGGCAACAATTGTAAACACCTCAGCTAACTACGTGACAGCTGTGAAATGTGAAGGAAAGATGAGGAAGCTGAAAATAAGGAGGGGGATTTGGAAGCATGAAGAATTTTATTGCCTGTGAAAGTAAACAGTGAATTTTTCAACCTAGAACTAAGAAAAGCTTCCACAAGCTCTTTAACAAGAGAAAGCAAGGCCTTGTTTATCTACCTATATATGCCTACACTCATGGAAGAGTGCAGTTAATTGTTGTATGACATTCAAATGCTTCCCATATTTGTGTCTAGGCTTATCTGACAGTAAATGTTAAGGTCATTTCTAATTCTAAAATTAATGTAAGCCTAATCTTCCACTGAACTCAAAGCAATTGAGAAAGTTCAACAAAAAAGTTGGAGCATGGAGCTGTGTCAGGGGAAAATCAGTCCGAGTGTTAGGAGAAATATTAATGAACTTAAATGTAACTTCTAAGTAATAATTATAAATCTGTTCTTTGGTGTGGAACAACACATAAGAACAAAGCAGAGCTGGTCATTCAGATCAGGCAAGTCAGATACTTACTGTACCCACTATGGTATCCATCAAACTGCTTTGCAAGTGTTTCACTCGTTCTTACACAAGCTTGACCTACCCCTACCATGGTCTGGACATATAGAAAGTGTGCTCTGATATTTGATGCCATGAATCATAGTTAAGATAAGTGCCTAAAGCAGCCTGAAGTAAAGAGAATGAGTTCTACAACTGATAGCTCTAACTTGGGTCGTCTAACTGTGAGCATCCCGTAACCTAGACTTGAGAGAGAAAGAAATACTTCTGCCAAAAACCTAGGTCGTCTTCTGGAGCAGGTTACATCTTTAAATATTCACACTCTTGGTAATTATCAGGTTCTGTAATCTGTTTTGATGTTTTCTAGGAAGAATGCTCCTCCAAGGAGTAACTAATCTCTGAGGGAGATGCCATCTTTTCTGTGGCTGTCCCTTACGTGAGCCCAGGGAGCCCCACCCTGGGTCCACCCCTTCTGGTCACAAGGGAACACAGGTGCAAACAATTTACCTGTGCTCCCCAGGCCAGCCACATCCCTTCACCAGACTGCTCAATCACCAGTTCAGTCTGTGACCTAACAGTTTCCCTGCAGGATGATAATTAGGAAGATGACTATTATGACTCGGATGCTAATGAGTGAAGCAGCACATTTTGCTGCAAAGTGTTCCCAGCCTAGCCTGGCTAACAAGTGAGCTGAAATGTCACTTGTCACCGTAGGAATCAGAATTCCACTGATCACAAGAAATGAAAACTGCGAACAGTAAGTACTTGGGTGCTTTCGTTATCTGCAACTGTAAAAAGGTTTGGGACGCTCTGAGCAAGGTCTGCGGTCTGAGTGGTTCTCGATACATCACATCTGATTGCTAGAGAGTGGTGAATCTGAATAATCTGAGTCTGTTAAGAGACATTCTTGCTTGTTCAGAAAACAAAATCCTTCACAAATTAGAGCATAGTGTGGTTCACGTAGGATTTTCTATCAGAACACAGGGCACTTTCCTAGAAAGTACAATCAGCGCCAGGGGCTGAGACTGTCTTCCCTTATGTGAAAAGCCCTAACTATCACTGACAAAATTTAAGTTTGAAATGAGATCTTGTCAGATGGGACATGACAACCACATTTAATAGACCATGTGAGAAATACTGTAAATTCTCAGTGGCTGATCTTGCCCTATATTCATCACAGGAATATTCCCAGCAGTTTGCCTTTTTCAAGTTAACACTTTCATGAGCACTGCTTCAAACAGAAGATTTCATGTGAAACTCTTTGTAGTTCTCAGATAGAAGATGCAAACAAAAATTTTCTTGTGATTTATTATTGCATATTTTCAGTCTTTGTAGTGAGCCTAGAGTCTAGCTAGTTGTTTTAAAGTAATTGAATGCTACTGTCAGAGAGGTAGAATGTCATTCACTGCCTGTGGTAGTTGAGAAGAGCTGATATAAAAGCAGGGTTAACCAGAAAACTATCATCTAAGTACTCCCAGTTCTGTAGTAGTGGCCATCTGGCAAAACCTGGCATGTTCCCTGCCATACCTTGTGAAGAAAAAGGCAGTCTTGTGTGAAAAGCTCATGTGAGGTGATGAAAGGAAAGTGACCTACTGAAAAAAATTGTGATGCAAGATTTGCGCTGACAGATGTGCATGAACCTTTGACTACAGTAATTATGATTTTACATTGACAAAGCATTTCTCATCCTGGGTCCCATAGTGCCCTATGTACTATCACTTTGGTGAGGCGTTGACATTTTTTTGGCAGGAGCACACCAGCCAGCTAAATCAAGGCATTTTAAGTGGGGCACAGGGGAAAGTTAGGCAAAGAAAAGAGAAAACACTGATGAGGGGGGAAGAAAATAGCAACAAACACCACCACTAACAACATGAAAAGGTAGCCCTAATGCAATTGGAGGACTAAGAACAAAACATCCAGTTTAAATAGATTATTTATAAGCCGAATTTGCTGTACTTTGAGAATGGCTCATGACTTTTAAACACTCATTGTTGATGCTGACAGTGAGAGCTTTGATTTTAAGTGTTTAAATTCCCTTTTTTCCTCAAACACTCTTTTTATAGGTGGCCCAAACCCCAGGATTAGTTCTGAATATTCAGTTGTTTGGGCTGGGAAGAAGGTCCACAGATCCTGCCTAACTGTTAGCAATTGGGAAGTTTAGGGGGAAAAATAAGCCTTCTCACCTGTACACACTTGTTTAGACAAAGGAAAGTAATAAGCATGTTCTGGTGACTGCTCAGATTTTGAAAGGATCCTTGTTCATAATCTCATGTCTTAGGTCAGACACAGCAGGTCAATGTGATCAGACCAGGCCATACAGGGTATATGTTTCTTTAGTTGGTGACAGTAAAAATTGTAGGAGAAATACTTATACTGACAATGTTTTGTTTATTCACGGTCTGTATCTTGTCTTTCCATCAAGAGATACTTCACTGGTGAGGATTAATCCAACCAAAGGACCTTCAACCTCTCCTCCAAGGAAATGTCTAGTGATCTAAAATCATTCTGATCCTTTACATACGTTGATAAATAAGCATGAGAGAAGGACTTCTCTGGGTCAAGTGAAACTTGAGATGGTTTTGAACCTGCTAAGCCACCAGTCCACATCCCAAACCCCTTTCTGCCATTTAAATCATCCTGCAGAGTTAAGGTCCTGGGAGGATTTGGTAGTGACCTACATGCTGACATTTTCAGTGTTTTTTACTTTCAGTAAGTAGAATGCTTAGAAAGAAACTAATTGTAAAGGAACCCTGCTTTTGTTCTACATTACAAGACTTCTTTTAATTTACCTTAGGTTATAGCAGGAAAAAAGGGACTGTCTGGAGAATGTGTTTGTGTTCTCAGAATGGTTGACCTCCAGCATTTTCTCCTAGCTGATGCTTAATGACAAAAGAACATAATCTTTTTCAAGGGGGGAGAAAAAAGATGCAAAATTCACACAGGCATTTTGTGAGTGGGGAGAAGAGAATTTGGGAATACACAGAAGAAACGTTTGTATTATAACTTTGCTAGGAGACAATATGCTCTAATTAGACGGCAGCAGGCTGGTAATATCCACATAGACTTACTCACATTATTAATATTTTATGCTAGCAGGGACCCATCATGCATTCTTTAACATTCATTCTTTGCGCTTCAGAGGTTACAGACAGGACTCCACTTTCGGTGTCTACATAAGAATAAAAGAAGGTCTTTAGCAAATATTTTGCGTAAGAAAATGGGAGATTTCTTTGTCAGAGTGATAAGAATTATGATTTACTCACTCCTGTGACATTTACTAATATTGCAAATGATTGATAGAAAAGATAGAAAATTTGCCTTGTAAATTGATTTGAATTATTCGTATACAAATTTGTGCGTGTATGGGAGGATAGCTGCAATACTTCTATTTTGCAGCTAGGTTTATATGCATTCTTTCACTCAAAGGTTTAGTGTGGAAGGTCAGTGGGTGTGACTCCTCATTTCTTATTCAAAGAAGTAATAGTTACCCAGGTACAGTCTACATTTTCAGCAATGTATGACCATTTCTTCATTTGATTCAGCAATTCATTTTTAAATGGATTTTAATACTTTGCCAATCACGTAGTCACACACAGGGTTACCACCAGAATGAGCTCTGCCATGAAAATGGTTTTTCCTGTACAGATTTTACTACCTAATTTCTTTTGGTAAGAAATGGACAAAGAGTTTGGTTTAATTGGTTCAGTAATAAATGTTATCAAGTGTGAGCTTTTCTTGCCTCTATATCAAAAATTTTGTCCTTTCTTTGGAGTCCAACATACAGGATTTGACAATGAAATGAAAGGTACAATCAGAATGGTCACTTTCTAGCTAGGGAAAGCCTTAATGTCAAAAAGTAGCAATAGCCAACTTGATTGCAATTTTCAAGTGCAGCCTTTAGAAGGTTTTTACATGCACTTCCACAAATGTTACAGAGCAATTTTCTTTTCAACGTCTGATGTTGAAATAAATTTAAATGTTTAGTAGCTTCATAGCTTATCAGTTCCTGGTTTCTACAGCTTGTCCCCATACTTTTATTGCACTGTGGGTGGTGAGTGGGTATCAGCAGATCCTTGATGGACACAACATAACAGTGATGGATTCTCAGTTACCCCAAATTCTTGCTCTATAAATAGGAGAAGGCTGCAGAGGGTGAAATGGGAACAAAATTTTCCTGGGAAAGTGGGCTTTCAGTTAAAATCACAGAGTACGTATGCAAGAGAACAGCTGAGACCTTCATACCAAGATTTTCCATCAAATTTCGAGGAAATAGAAATCTGTCTCTTCAAAATAATATTCTGTTCTGTAGGTCTTTTTAGCCTAAAGAGGTTCTTCCTTTTCTGCTAATTCCTGCTTGCCCTAATTTTCTCTGTCACTGTTTTCTGTTGACTTATAATTCCCTCTACCTTTCTCCTTGTCTTTCATTTAAGTCAACTAAATTGTTTCTCTCCCTTACTAGTTTAGAAGAAAATCATGTTGGGCTTCTGTTTAGGTAGTTCTTTTTAATCTTAAAGATCGTTTGCCTTTCATCTTCCACCTCCTTGATGGTGGAGTTTTCTTTCTAATGTGGATTTTCTTCCGCTTCTTTTTTATCTTTTGAATATTTTTACTTTTGCAGATTGATATTTTGCTCAGATTTCTTTTTACTTTTGCATAAACTGTTCTTTCCCTGCTAGGCCTCTAGCCCTGTAAACCTACATCTTCATTATCTATCGAAAAGGACAGAGAAGCAAAATAAAGGTAGAAAAAAATGGGAACTAAGAGGGAAAAAATCAACATATTATATGCACAACACTCACTTGTGGAAACTGAAGTCATCCAGAAATAGCTGTGTTATTGTAGCATCTATGAACTTTCCTGGCATTAAGGTCTCGTTGTCTTTTGCAAAAGATCATTCTTGCCTCAACAAGTTTATAATCTGGAGTGAAGAGCGAGTATTAACAGCAGAAGAAAGGCGAGGCTGCTGTCTGCCTCATGCAGATGGAGAATTAAGATTAAAGATGAGCTTTTACAAGGAGCTCTACTATTTAGAAAGTGAAATAAGCCCAAATTCCTCTGGTCTAGCTTTTGTCTTCATCCCTCAGCCTGATGCATCCTTTAGGTTGGCTTCAGGCCTTCAGAGACCACTAACATATGGACTTGAGTGAAAGTCATGCAAGAAGAATGACTTTAAAACTAGATTTTCCTCGGGACATTGGACATGAGGCAGTGAACTAAGCTGGAAAATCTGGCCGTAAATGTCACAGGAAGAATTGAGCATTGCTGAATTTGTGGCTTGCTGCTTGCAGAGCAAAGCAGTACAGCAGACACAGTGACTCTGGTTAGTTTCAGAGAAATTCATCTTTCCTTGTGATCCTCTGTCAATCAAAATGGTTGTGTCTAAATGGGACAGTACTTTCAGCAGAATTTGTGTTTTTCTAGTGACTCTGAGAAAAGTTTGCTCCTTACGTATTTATGGGATTGAAAAGGACTGGGGAGAGAGGAAAGAGAAGGAAAGGGTGGCAGGAAGGAAGGAAGATGGGAGTGCTCCAAATGCAGCAGCTCTTAAATGTCTTCTATGTCTTCACTGCAACAATGAAAATAGAGAAATCTAAAAAGACTTGCATGAAGACTTCTTCCTTTCATATTTCTCCACGATCTCTTGGTAATGTTCCTCAGTCTATCTTGCGTGAATGAGACTAGAGAAAGTTTTAAGGAAGAGAGTTTGTTGCAGATTTAGGGAAGAAAAAGAAATGCCAAAATCAAATCCAGAGTTTCAATGCAAATCATCTTTAAATCGTTCTCCATACAAATAATGTTATAGAGATTTCAGACTCATTGGATAGCTTTCAACAAACGCAGAATTCATCTGACAAGGTTCCTTGAATAAATTGTTTTTCTGTTATTTCTGTTCAAGTAATGAAAGTTTCATTTGGAAGGTGGAGGGAGGAGCCAATTTAAAACCACAGGTTTTGCAGTGAAACACAATGTGCTTCTGATCCAGGGTATTTATCACAAAGTTTCAGTTGAGTAAACATACTTGTTGATTAGAATCCAAGACAAATTATCAGGCAGCTTGCTTGCTGTCTGTTTTTATGTTAAATTCACACCATGTTTTATTTAAAGACAAAAACAATATTACAGGATTTACCACAATCCTTTACTTGTTGCATCAGTATTACAGGTATTAGCATCTCTGCAAGGCATTCATGCTGAGTGGCTTACTACAAGCTGTTGCAGCCAGTGATTTGTTTGGCAAAGTTTAACAAACCAGATTTGTACATATGTTACTGGAGTCAGCAAATCACTGCTTTTGAGTCAAACAGCAGTTTGTAAATGCTGCTGTGAAGCTTCCAAAGTGGAGGAAAATACTACCACATTACATTTCATTAGTGTAAGAGATGAATCTGACAGCAGAAAAGTTCACATAATAAAAGCAAAACCACAGGGCAGCACTTTTAAATCCCCTTAGGGTCAGATTTTCAAAGATCTCCAGGATCATACAGATATAAACAGACACGTATTGGGAATTTCTAGCGATGCCTACACACATTAAGTAACTGAAGTACTGTGGTACAAAATAACTTACAATTGGGCCATTAATTATTTTTATAACGCACACAGAAGATGATTAGCAAGTAATGATGTCCATGAAGGAGGAGAAATGGTCTGATTTACATGTGTCTTTCTGTCTATGTGAATACTCTTTGTGATGTGGTTTTAACATGACTTTTCAAAATATTCACTTTGGTAGGATTTATCCAAGAGCCAGACATCAAATGCAAGCTAATTAAGCCATATCTCATTAAGTAAATCCCTCACTGGAAACAGGTAGGCTCTCCTGATGGTACTCAGGCTACTTGTTTTGTTCTCTGTCTCTGAGCAAGATGAAAAGAATAAAAATATCCATCACCTTACTGTTCCTACAACTAACTTGGTCCAAACACTTATCTCTTAAACAGCTCAGGTGGACTTAGAAATCCTCAGTCTAATGGTTTGAACTGAGAGATAAAGCAGTTTCCCTTTTCCTTTTCAGAAAACTCAGTTTCACTCACAGCTATCACTGCAGACATCGTTTATCCTTACAATATGTCAGAAATACCTTATAACATTTCATTTCTGACTGGCAGCCAACCAGAGGACCCACAGAGAATTAACAGATTCTGTTTCTGTTACGTTAAAAAGCAACTAAACATAGTCATTTATGGGAATGTAAACATGATTTTTGGAAAAAATAAAGTTTTATCTCATCATTATCAAAGAGTGCATTACAGAATCTCCCAGAAGCTTGAGCAGAGATAAGAATTTCATTCTGCAAACTAGACTAGAACTCAGAGGCCCCAGTTCCTCAAAATCTTAGTCAAAGATAAGAAATCTAAGCAATTTATCTCCTCTTAGAACTGAACAACAAAGTGTAGATGTCACTTGGGTACCAGACATTAAAAAGATTAGGTAGTGTGCTCAAGGAAGTGGATGCTGTGATTTCCAAAAAGTACACACAAAAACCACCCAATCCAGCTAGAAATTGGCTAACTTACAACAGAAGATCTGTAAAACCTCCCTGGTCCTAAGGCAGAATGATTCTGTAGTTCAGAATGGAATCTTATCCAAGGACTATTGAGTTTTTTTTTTTTTTTTTACCATAAGGTCCACGGAATACTTCAAGGGCTTTATGAATATTTAAAGAGATCTCTAATCTTTAATGTCATCCAATATTGAGATAACTGGCCTTGATTTCTTATCTTAGCAAAAGACTTGAGGAGCTGTTCTCTCAGATTACAGTTGCTCAATGCTTTGCATTTTTCTGTGCTGTTGGCACAAAATGTAACCAAAGAACATGTTTTTATAAATGGAAAGTCACTAAATCTATTTTTTTTTTCCTCTCTAATTGCATTTTTTGCCATCAGCTATGAAAATGTGACCCACAGAAACTTAATGCTTCTGCTTGCATTACATCACCTCCCATGTGGATACACAGTCCCTGCTAACTGACTCCTTGTCAAATCCAATGATAAACTATCGCTTGTGACAGCAGTGTGCAGTCATTCCTCTGTTTTCCCAGTCACAGCTACCAGGAGTTTAACTGTAACCTTCCAGGCTGCCATAAGAGGTGGCACGTATTTCCAGAAGAGAAATATGACAATATTTCCCTGGAAGCAGGGACCTGAGCATCTTTTTCATCTATGACATGTGAGGACTTGAGGTTAAGGCTGGGTCATGGGGTTAAGGCAATGGATTTGGATGAGCAGGGTTCAGTTCATGTTATACTTCTGTGACTTCAGGTAAATCTCTCGAGCTGACATTCAGATGTCTAAAGGTATATAGGTGTCCAGTCCAGGTGCCCTGGAGAGAGGCTTCCGGCTGTCTGTAGGATGTTGTGCTATGTCTGCCAGTCTTACTGGTTGTCTCATATACTCAGGATCATCTCATGTATCATTGGCAACACCTTTAACTCTGTTCTTTCTTTATAAAATGGACTGATAAGGGTTATTCTCTCTGCTGCCTGCACAAGGCTGGGAAGTGCTCAGTGTAAGAGCTGTAGTTGTTTGTGTACAACTCAGCACATTACTGCCCTGTTGGCACATCCAGGTAACACTGTGAGAATCATTCTTTCCTTTGCTGCCTTTCCAGATATCGGTGTAGCTGCTTGGGCTGGTACCACTGTTATCAGTGACATGGTGGAAAGGAACACAGGCACCAAATCAATTGCCAATTGCTTGTCGAACAATAACGTCAGTCTTGGAAATTTGTTGTCTTAAGCATAAAAGAGAAAACAGCAAACGAACAGGGAGCACAAAGGAATAGGAGACGCTTTGTATTTACAGACCAGATGTGCCAGGAGAGGCTGGGGACGTGCAGAAGTGATGTGGGAGCAGGCCACTCTCTGTCCCCAGAGGGACTGCACGCATCAGCAGCAGCGCTGGCCTGGCAGATGCAGCAGTGATTTATTGCAGAGCACCCAGGCAGCGACTGATGCTTGAAAAAGCTTGCAGAAACCAAATCATGAGAAACAAAAGAGTCTTCCTACGATTATTGCTAAGTTATAACAACCAGGTGAGAAGAGATACAGTTCGGCCATGCCTTTAAAAGACCACAAAATATATCTATCTCCTTTCAGTAAATAGGAAGAACTGGTATTTTGGTGCATTATTTGAATGCTTCCTTGAGACTTCCTTTTTTATATTTTTTTCTAATTTTACAGCTTACCTTGCACACAAGATTGGCCACACAGTTAAAGAGCATTTTTTTCTACCTTCATAACAGCAAGAATCTGTCCTGAGTCCTGCAGATGATTGCTCCAAAGTCGTTTCCAAATGGAAACCATTGGCTCTTCCACATATCAGAAATGAGACCGAATGAATCAACATATGAGGGAAAATCCCCATTGTTTAACAAAACACAAGTGCATGGTCTATCCACGGTACTTAAATTTTGTAACAGAAAAGAAAATCTTTGCATTGCACAAGGTTGGTGCAGCAATGCTGATACTAGCTCTTTTTTTTTTTTAAAAAAAAAAAATATCTGCCTTCGGAGGGCCCCAAGGGACTGTTATTAGCTGCTTCCACTGCAGCCACTTATTCTCTGATATCGCTGAAAATGTGTCACCTTGTAAACACATAGGACAGGTCTAAAGAGTTATCAAAGAGCCTTGACAGAGACAATTGCTCATCCATTTGGGAAAGGGCTCATTGAGAGCAGGCCTGTATCAGGTTTACAGTAATACTGAACATTTACTGCAGGCAGCACATCCAGTCCATGAATTCCTCACCCTTGATGGAGAAACTTTGCCTCTGGCCCTTTCAAGATCGAACGTAGCAACTCTGTTGCTATTAAAGGATTGGATGATATGTAGACAGACTGCGTCCCAGATACAAGGGGCTTGTTAGAGATTTTTTGATACCAGGTTTCCTGTCCAGCCATTCATATTTATCTGTCTTAGCATGCATGCTAAACCCATCAGCACTGGATATCACTGATCTGTGGGAAAGGTCCTGGAAAATTCACACTTTTTTCCTCTGTAGCCACAGTAACCTCCTGTGCTCCGATAGCCATGAGAGCCACAGATGCTCGAGATCAGAGCATGCTCTCCCAGCACCTGGCTGGCTGCTGCTGGGGCTGCCTCTTCAGGAAGGCTTTAATTTAAATGGGTAACCTGTGAAAAGTGCCAAGCTGCTTCATCTTTCCTAGGATTTTATCTCAAAGTAATTATACAAAGCTAATTCAATTCAAGTTAAGAACAAGGCTTTATTTTTTTCTTTCCTATGTGAGAAGAAAAGTCAGATCATAAAGATGACTTCTAAAGGAGCATTGTTTTCAAAGCCAACTTCAAGAGAACTGCAACAATCTATCAGCCAGGCTTTACTGTGCAGTACACTAATTTCCCATTTCCACTTCATTTTGGCTGTTTAGCGCTGTAATTTGTACATCTCAGACCTGCTACTGTAAAACCTCAGACAACCTCAAAAAAAAATTTACAACCCTAAGGCAAACCAGGAATAAAAAGCCACAACAAAAAAACTAGAAGTGTCTGGACTTATCTAGAATATAAATGTACCACAACAAAGGCTCTTTGTGAGTGAACCTAATCTGCATTGCCAGCGCTTTTAATTTTGCAAACTTTTCACATCTACTTAGTTGTTCTCTGTGTTAAATCATGCTTTTATATTTAAAAATTTATATACAATAAACAAATTACCTTTCTAATCCCTTAAAAAGTGATTCATTTAGATGCAAAAATGTAAGTTCTTTTATGGCTGTGAAGAATTTGCATACAGAAGCTATAGAAGTTCCTGATATGTTGTTCAAAAATTAAATAATGTATTCCTCAGGAAATGGACTACTTTTATACAGTAAGAGAATATTCAATCAGCTCAGACAGATGCTTAGTGGAAATCTTGTTCCTGAGACAGCATTATGTTATTCACAAGTGTATAAAGGAGTCTTAACCGTACGGACCAAAGATGCAAAATAAAACGCAAAATCTTTTATACATTTTTATCTCAGAAATGAGAAAACACCACTTTTAAAGGAAGCAAAAGCCATTCTTGTGGTTGTTGTCACTTTAATTGTTTCAATGTGTGATCTGAATATGAGCTGGGAAACTGCTTACATCTCATGCAGTAAGTGGGAACTGCTGGGGTGCCTTAGATCCAGCCAGGGATGAGAGGGGAACTCAAAAGTGTGTATAAGGATGAATAACTGTAAAGTGAGGAAAAGCTCCTATGTGCTATTCCGTAGCATTTATCACATAGGAAAAGAGCTGCTGTGCTCCCAACATTATAAGTATGGTTCATTTTCGAAGTGCTATACAGGAAAGGCTTACAGTCTGCCTGTATTTCACACAGTAAGACCAGAGATTTCAAAGGAAGGGGAGTCTTCTTTCTGGGAGCCTTCAGAGGGAAGGAAAAACATTGGGTGAGTGAAGCATGCATTGGGCAAATGAATTTCCTAGCTGAGTGATAAACTACCTGAAGAAACTGATGTAAGTGTGCTACTGATTTCTGTCTCTGCTTTTAAAGGATGGCTGTGAGTCTTCTGCATGCATTGGCACTCCCACTCCAGCATCACAGTTTTACGGGCTCCTTTGCAGCCACACAGTTAATCTGGGTGATACCCACATGAGAAAACTTTGGACGTTAAGAATTATAAATCAGACTTGAGAAATACAAGAAACTTCCAGAAATATGTGTAACATCAGGCAAAACAGAGTTTTCTAACAGGAGAGCATTCTGTCAGAGAATGTCTGACCAGCTCTACACAGCAACTGCATAAATTAATAGCAGTGCTTTTGCCAAGGGGCAAGGAAGGGGAGAAGGCAGTTAGTGAAGTTCAGTCGTTTTCAATTTTTTTCCTAATTCCCTCCAGAATATCAAAGACTTTTTTTGCAGGGCATGAGGAGAGAAAAATTCACACTTGTGTTTCCTCTGATGGGAAGAACTCTCAAATGCAGGGAGTCAACTTCAGTGTCTGTCTTCAGAGGGTTCCCTTTGCTTCACAGCTGCAGGGTTTGTGCTCGGAGAGGTTGAGTTGTTTTTTGTTTTTGTTTTCCTTTTTTATTTTTTCCTTTTTTTTCCCCCTTTCACTCTGTGTTTTACATTTTAAGAATTTCTTGGGTTTAGTTAAAAATGCCTGCTGCTGTTTTCAGTGCTTTTCAGTGTCTCCAGCAACAATCATCCCAGACCAGCTCATTTCCAAAATCTCATAAAAATATGCTTTGAGATACAGAGACCATCTCTCTCACACAAGAGCTGCAACTGTCATTCTCTGTCAGCTATTTTCTGTGGGAAATTAACTTGCTGCGGGAGATGGGGCAACTCTCATTGAAATCATCTGTGCTGAATGGTTTCTTGAGGATTTATTTCTCTTCTTTTTGGTAATAAATTCAGCAGATCAGTGGCCAAGACTGTATTGTCTTAATTTTTGCATGACACTGGTGAACTTAAAATTGTGCACTGGTACTTAGAGATATGTGTCGTTTTATAAATATGTAATAAGGATGTGAATGCAGATGTCTTTACCATCTCAACAGCTCCAAATGCATTTCAAGCTCTCATTTAAATGCAATACACTCTCACCGCTGTTCTGGCACGGCTTTGCTCTGAGCTGGGCAATGCTTGCACCGAATGTAAATCATTGCACTGACCAACTCCATGGGGCTGTCTTGCAACGTGTTGCCAGTAAAAAATAGCCCCAAGGTCTCTGTGGTCACAGGAGGACCATGGATACAATCCCAAAAATCTGTATGGCCACAGTCATCGTTTCACCCTGACCGGGATAGGGGATGTGGCTGATGATCAAGGGCTGTTGCTGGAAATGAATGTGTCCAGATTTGGCTTGTTGGTGATCAGCTGCTAGAACAGATTTTGGGGCAGCTGGTCTAATTTAAAAGCAGGAACAAAAAAAACCAAAATACACATGAGGGCTGCTTTTCGCTCCCCCTGCTAAACTGGGGGATTACCCACTCTTCAACCTCTCTTGGTGTTATTCTCAATTTTGTACATCTGAAAACTCAGTGCAGAAAACTATTGCTTGTAATGCAGGAAAGGAAGGCTTTCATTCAGCTATGAGAGGTGAAGATTTGGTTTTGCAAGGTGAAATCTTTCTAATTGTTCCTTGTCTGGAAGGACATCTCAGCACACCCATGAGTATCTTTCGTATGTAAACAAACACATCGATACTAAACAAGAAGTTCTGCTAGATAAGAGTCACAATCTGCTAACTTTTGCCTGCTTTGTCTTATTAAAAAGTAAAATTTCATCCTTTGTGGTGAATCAACACTGAACTCTGGGGGGGTCTTGGACCATGATGATGGACTCCAGTGCTTCAAGGGACGAGTGATAATTATCAGTCCTCTGGGCTGAGCACATGCATGGGCCTGGCAGCTTCTTCTCTGCAAGTGTGTGCCCGTCAGCACAGCCAGGGATTTAGAGATCTTTTTTGTACAGTCACTAAGTGATAACATTGGAGTGTTGTCAGAAAGCTGCAGCAGGATGCTCTCAACTGGGCAAAAGCATTGAATCTGTGTTTCTTTTATCCCTATTCAGCTCAGTTTTGTGCATGCTGTCTCCAACTCTTTGAATCTGTTATCCAAAAGAATGCTCCAAGTAGTTCAAAAGCATATGATGGAAATTCCTTTTTTTCCTTCACCCTTTCATGTTGGTACAGAAACGCTCTGAGCACCCCATTGTGTGGCTGGGGAAAGCTTCTAACTGTGTGCTCAGGAAGTGTCAGCAGTGTCCTGCAAAAAAAATTGCTGGTTTGCTCTTTGAAAAATGCCACTGACCTTATGAAAGATAATCTTCTGACACAGCTAAAGGAGTAAATGATAGTATAAAGTTCATCTGTAATAGTAGTAGAAAGCAAATTGTAGAGTTGTAAGGCCAGGCCTTGTACCATTTCACCACAGTGTCATGGGGTGAAATCTTCCCTCTGCTGATTTGCTATGCAAAACGGGTAATCTCAGCTGCATACAGCAGTTTGAATTTTAGCATTGCATCTACCATCACAGAGGATGGTGATGGGAGCCATTTAGGTACCTAAGTAAGTAGATCACAGCAAATATTTTTGCTTCTAAAAGTGTTTGATTCTCCTGCCGGGCCACAGTCCTTCTGCACTGCACTGGCAGCTGAGCATGAGGTGATGGGAACAAATGCCACCAAGAGGTTTTTATTCTACTAGTCCGAGTTGCTACTTTCATTCCTTTTGTCTTCTGTTGACTCTGTTCCTACTGCTTCTTTGCTGTCTCTGCCTTATCTTCTCCCACGTACTAGTGCCATAACCACTAAAAGCTCTCTCAGCTTCCTTCCTTAACCACTGTTGTCACCAACTGTGTCTTGTCAACATTGTTTGATCTCCTTCGTGCTTCACCCTGTCTTGATTCGTTCTACCTGAAATTCATCAGTACGTACAGGGACAAAGATATAAGGAGAGAATTCTGCCTTTCAGTTCTTCTTCATTTGGCAAAAGACTCTCTGCCCACATGCACAGAAAAAGGAATTGATTTATGTTTCTTCAACTCCACTGTTTTTACCTGAATTTTCTCTAACTTCCACTGGTGTAAGGGAGATTAAAATCCATCTCAGAGCACAGTACCTCACTGCTGTAGAATTGCTTTTGACTAGGTTAAAGATACGAAGCATATTTCTAGCCTGAAATGCATTTTCATCCTTATCTCATGCATGGGGCTCAGTGAAAGAGAAGCTCTCTGCAAATCAGTTGAATTACCGATAATCCTTTAGCAGCCCATGAGCAATAGCATGGAGTAATAACAAATGTCATTTATGCAGTGGACAGCCCAAAGCCTGGCTGTCAGATGCATACCCAGTGTAAGAGAGCAGAAGAGTTGCCCTAGCTTGCGCAATGGCTGAGTTTGTATCCCAATATTTCAAATGGGAACTTTAGCATTATCTAACTGGTTTGCAGCCCACAGTCTGGCTCTGGGTTACCTGCTTACTCATCCAAGTGTTGCACTTGAGTCTGGGCAATCCTAGTTATGTGTACAGAATGGGAGAAGAGCCCATTGAGAGCTGCCCTGCCGAGGGGGACTTGAGGGTCTTGGTGGATGAAAAACTGGACACGAGCCAGCAGCATGTTCTTGCAGTCCGGAAGGCCAACAGTATCCTGGGCTGCATCAAAAGAGGGGTGGCAGCAGGGAGAGGGAGGTGATTGTTTCCTTCTTCTCTGTGCTTGTGAGGGATCATCTGGAGTCCTTTATCCAGGCCTGGGGCTCCCAACAAAAGAAGGATGCGGAGTTGTTGCAGTGGGTCCAGAGGAAGGCCATGGAGATTGGAGGTTGGAGCACGTCTCCTGTGAGGAAGGGCTGGGGGAGCTGGGCTTGTTCAGCTCAGAGAAGAGAAAGTTCCAGGGAAATCTCATTGCAGTCTTCCATTACTTCAAGGGAGCTTATAAACAAGAGGGGGACTGATTTTTTACATGGTGTGATAGGACATGGAGGAACGGCTTTGAACTAAAAGAGGGGAGATTTAGGTTAGATGTTAGGTGGAAATGCTTTACTCAGAGGGTGGTGAGGCCCTGGCACAGGGCCCAGGGAGCTGTGGATACTCCCTCCCTGGAGGTGTTCAAGGCCAGGCTGGATGGGCCCTGGGCAGCCTGAGCTGGGGGGTGGCAGCACTGCCTATGTCAGAGGCATTTAACTAATTGATCTTTAAGGACTCCAACAACCTAAGCAATTTATTTAACTCTAGGAATGCATTTGCAAAGTGTAATGTAATATCTCAATTTGTTTTGCCACATATGTTTAATAGATCATGGAATATGTTCTCTTTGCTCTACTGCAGATGCTCCATTTAGCCAATAAACCATGCAGATACACTGGTATTAACAGAATGAGGTAGTGGTGACACTTTTTCTGAACCATTTTATGTAAAGGAGAAGAAGACTATGATTGATCTGATCCCTGAAAAAGTTGTTCCCACTTGACCACTGTTCTATTACTTTCCAGTTTGTACCAGCTTAAGATGCAGCCCCATTCTTACTGGTTTCCTAAAGTATTCATTTATACCTCCTTCACCACAGATTCTCCTTCATTTCTCTCCTTGAGAGGAAAAAGTTCTAGTTTGGGCAAAGTTACCCATCTGCTTCAATGCCTTGCCAGGAGTCTCTGCTCTCCTCTCTTCCAACCACTAAACGCAGCATGCCACCCTGAGCCTTTACCTTACCCACAGCCAACATTATTTTTTACTCTGTTATTTCATACCTTTTCTCACCATCACGACATCAGCCCACCAGAGGTGAAGCAGCCACTTCTAATATCTTCATGTAGTTTGTATTTTTTTTTGCTTCCAAACTGGGAAAAAAAATATTTAGTCACATTCATGTTGCAAAGTAAAAGTGTGATATCTGTATAAGCGTGAAGATTGGTTTGCAATAAAGACAGCAGGATGCCTCGAGCAATATGTCTATGCAGAAATAATCACACATTTTGGGTGGCTGAATTCATTTTATTTGTGGTTTCAAACATGCTGAAGGTATGCAATCACCATTAGATAGTGTGTTGTCCCAGCCTCTGAGAAGTTTAAGAACTGAACTTCTGGAGAGTGTGATTTCATGCTGGGAGAGAAATGAGCCAGTAAAGGCTATGGATATTATATAGCTGATTTCATCATTTAGGTTTATGTGAGAGAGGGAAGGAAGGTGAATTTTGCCCTTAGGTCTCTCACTGTCCTCAGACCTGAGCTGAAGTTCTTTGTGCCCTAAGAGACACGGTGATGGGAATGAACTAACATTAATAAAGCAGTACAGATAGGGTTGCATCAGGCCCATGCTTCAGACCTGTGTGCAATTTTGTTGTTTGTGGCTATATTTATACATATATGTATGTATGTATATATATATAAAGGAATCTTTATCATAAGTAAGATGTTAATATCCATTTATTGCAATCAGACATTGTTTGCAGAGTTTTATTTTAAATAAATAATTTTAAATATTTCAGCATCAAATGGACTTACCAAGCACCACAGACATGCCTAAGAGCAGCAGCAGATACTTTTTTTCTGCAGTCTTGACTCCCAGTAGCTGACAAAGAACTTATGTCCCTGGATTCATTTTGTTGATCTATATCATTTCTGTTACTTTAAACAATACATGCACATTCTTTGATTGTGTTAGTGACTCATTAAAAAATGCAAAAGCTACAGTTCAGCGAGACCTTCTTAGTACTGAGAAAGACAGAATCTTTTATCTTTGCTAATAATTGGTGTGAAGCCTCATATTGTGTCCACTTGGAACTATTACCTTCCTAAAGATAAAAAAAGGAATCTTTACCTAGCAACCTCAGGAAGCCAGAGCTTCATCGCACTGGGTACTGTGCACATATCAGACTGAGAGGGAGTCATTGCTGCAGAGAGTTCAGGCATGAGACTTTGTTGAAGGTAGGAAACACAGAGAGAATCATCAAATGATCTTAGCCTGAAAAGCAGCAGCCTCATTAAAATATCTGCTTAATCATTGCCAAGGTTTCTCCTCCTTCATCAGCAGCACAACAAAGGATTTGCAAGCAAAATGGGAAGGTGAACAGTGAATTGGCTGTATGAATAGACTTCAGTTTCTACACACAGAATTATAGAAAATAGGACTGGAAAGGAGTTGAGGTGGTCAGCGAGGCCATTCCTTCTTCTCTATTTAAGGGACTGAGGAGAAGAAAGGAAGAAAACAAGTGACAAATATATTTTATGGACATCTATAACATCTGTAGACTTGATGGCATCTGCATGGCAATGCCTCAGTAGGTGCAGGAGGCCATCAGTAGGACTCAGATAGGCTGTGACGGTCTGTGAAAGTTCATGAGTGTTTCATGCCAAATGCTCAGTGGGAGTTTTCCAGTGAAGGAACGCAAAAAGGGACCAGGTGGCTTAGTCCTTTAGATGATGAAGTATGAGAATGATTACTTCTCCTCTCTTTTAAAAAGATACAGAACAAGAGTAAGAGGAGGAGATTATGGTGTGAGACTGGAATGACTTGAACAAGACAAGTCAAGTTATATCCCCAAAATGGCATAGCATAGATTTGGATGTGCTGGGAGAGCTCAGAGATGTGTCTCTATTTGACAGAGCAACAGAGAGGAACACACAAGTCCCTCATGACTGAAGAAACAAAGAATGGATGTTGGGTTAGAGGGAAAAATGAAAAATCAGTTTTTATTATACTGACTTTAGATCCACTAGGAACTTTCAGGTGGACAAAACAATAGATCAAGCTAGGAAATGTTGAAGATGAGTTGCTGCTGGCTGGGGTTGACCATCCAAAAAGAAAGAGTCAAACTGTTGAGGATCAAAGCCATGCTATAATTCAGACACCATGGCAGCTTTTTTTTTTTTTTGGCTTTTCAGAAGCTTAAGCAAAACTGACAAAATTACAAATATGCAATTAAGAAAAAGGCTGAGGTTTCAATACTGGTAAATCTGATTCACTGCCTATTGCTTTACTATTTAAAAGGGCAGGCTGCCAACTCCTTAAACATTGACCCTAATGTTTTTCAGCAAATGGGCCTCCCATTCCTTTAGAAACCCAGCCTGATCTTGTTGGTTTGAAAAAGTTGCATGAGTAAGTGTGGACTATGTGATTTGCATAATTCTGAAGCACAACAACTTCATAAACTCATAGCTTACTGTTTACAAACACATCTACAACTGCTTCAATCTGGTAATGTGAGTGAATGAGCAAATACACTCAGTATGCACTTGCCTGATTTTGCTAGCGTATTTAAGACACTTAGTTTATGTCAAAAGCTATAAATAATGAGGTGAAAGGAGAAACTCTTCCTGGTTCTAATTTTTAAATATATTAAGTGCAAACACTTCACTTTTATAAGAAAGTTTAAAATTTAAATCTGTGAATATGAATCTCTGTTAGCAGTTCAGATGAAAATTGTGGTTCTTCAATCTCATCAGTGCTGTCACATTTATTAGAAAAGGTCCTTTTCTGTCATTCTTCCACCTAGCTCAGGGTCTCAGATTACAAAATTAGCACAGAGCTATAAATTCTCCCTTCTGTCTGATTCTGTCCTCTGCAAATGTATTTTCCTTGCTCATTTCTATTTCCTATTTTTTTAATGCATTATTTTCAGAAATACATAGAAATATACACTTTTTTCTCTTTTTCTTTTTTTTTTCCCATAAACAATTGTCATGCTATAGCTAAAAAAAAACACCCAAGTCACTTGCCTTCATGCAGAAAACCTTCCTAAGTGCCTATATTTAATACTGTAATATGCCATAAATCCTTCATTTCTGTTTAGGTTTAGAGTATGCCTTTTAGTGTCTGAGGAATAAATTTTCTAGGGAATAAATCTATTCTAGGGAATAAAGTATTCTGGATGCCATCTCCAAGCACTGAGAAGAGAAGAAGTTTATCAGGAGTAGTCAACGTGGATTCACTAAGGGGAAATCGTGTTTGACCTATCTGGTAGCCCTCTATTATGTCCAAAGACTGTGGAGACTTTGTGAAGCCTCCTTCTCTGGAGAGATTCAAACACACCTGGATGCTTTCCTATCCTACCTGCTCTAGGGAACTGCTTTAGCATGAGAGTTGGACTGGAACATCTCCAGAGGCCCTTTCCTATCCCTGCGATTCTGTGAAATCATGTCTCTCTGGTGCCTGAAATGGCCTTCAGTCTCTATAGTAATTTGAAGTGAATATGAGTTAGTTCTCATTAGAAATCTGTAACTTTACTAAACATTTCAGTTGTTTTCCTTGCCAATACTACATTTAAAATTTTAAATACTTTTCTGCAACTAATTATCATACTATACTTCATTTTAAGTCTGGGTGATACTACTATACATTTTTAGAAACTGTAGTTACAACAGAAAAGTGTATTCTCACAAAAGGACTAAGAAATGTCTGGGAACTGAATTTCACTTTGAATGACTTCAATTCAGCCACATTATCTGTTTTATTAGCTTTGCCTTTAAGCCTCTTTCTCCAGAGTTTTGTATGCAGTACTTCTCTAACCTTTCTCTATATCATTGGCTGATATCATTGCTTCTGGTATTTAACCTTTCACTGCTATCCAGACAACAAATAGATTTACTGTTCCACTGATGTTGATTTCCTGTCATCAATGACCATTTAGGTTAGTTTAAGCACATTCAGTGACAAGACACCTGAAATACCCACATTGCAGAAACGTAATGGTTTGAGAGCCAAGATTTTTTATAACTTTTTAGTGCACTTTCACTTTCTTTATTACACCAAGTATGAAGTTAAATTTACCAAGTAGCATAAATCTCTTCCACCTGTGCACACCATGAAAAAGAAGTCATTAAAGTAGAATCACCATGTCATACATTAAACCTACTTGAAAGAAAGAATAAAAATTGAGTAAAAAGCTGAGTTTGGTGCTTGGAGTTTTAGTACCCAGGACAAGAAGTGTCTCTTCAAATTTCAGATATCTGTGGTGCTGACACCCATCCTACCTAAATTTCTTTTAGAGGCAGTAGAGAGAAATGTGGCATTCTAGGGGAAAATTTGTGTGACCAGTTTTAAGCACGATTTATTCCCCATCAGTGCTTCCCCTCTCCATTGACTGGAGGCAACATGGACCACTAAGTCAATTGGAAATATCCACATTGTTTATCTGAGGTTGGGAAAGATGTATTCCATAAGTATATTTATATTTAAAGATATGACTTATAACCTAACCTATAACCAATCAAGAAAACCTGTCTCAGCTTGCCTTTCTTGGTTTATCAGATCAAATTTTTTAAATGTCTGTTTTTCAGAACAGCTGAGAACTTCCTGTTCCCATGAAAATCAACATGATGACATAAGGTCTTCTTGAAAAACAATATCTTGTGTCTTGAAATCAATCTAGTTCTGCATCCACTCAGGAAAATTTTTTAACTTGATTTTAGCAGAAAAATTTTCCTGACTGAAAGCTTTAAGTAGCCATTCTTGTATGCTTTCCTAAATCCATGTTCTTAAATAATAGCCTTAAAAAATCTCCACTTTCAAAATCTCTGTTGGTTTTGTTCAGAAACCTTTGTAACAGCTGCCTTTGGTTATGATGATTATTCTTCTCTTTCTAACTTTTTAGTTACTTTTCTCATTTTTCTCTGTTCAATGGAATTAAATAGATCTGGCTTAATTATAAGCCTTCCTAAATTTCCAGTCTTGTGGGTTGTTCTGAGTTTCTGCTGAGAATATTTAAAGTAACAAGAAAACCATGAAAACAGATGTAAGCATAATAAATTGGCAAAACCCATTTCTTCTTTTCTTCTTTCAGGCTCCATTTTGGTGACCTACCTACTTGGCAAAGTTTTTCCAGTAGTGAAGGCATTTTATCCTCAGAGGATTTTTTTCTTTTAATACAATTCTATATATTTTGGAGAAAACAAGCCTGTGAAATTAACACAATTCTGGGTAGCAAACAAAAAAAAAAAAAAA
>WBMW01001714.1:159702-205833 GCA_013396635.1 Penelope pileata
AAAAAGAAAAAAAAAAAGGAATCATCATCTAAAGGCATTTGCAAGCGTTCCAGGAACATCACTACATATGTATTTTTAGTCTTTCTGCTGGCAGAAAGAGCAGTGTAAGACAGATTTGCATTTCAAGGCTGGAACCAACTGAATTTTGCATGGATCTGAGAAAAACATCAGGAGAACAACGAGATACTTTGGCATGCACATACATTTCCTAAAATGACAGAAAAAGGAAAATTTCAAGGATGCATTTCTACTCCTCCCACTTCAAAGTCTTGCTACTTAATACCCCTTGAATATGATGCAAATATGCTTGACTTATTAGTAAAACTCTTTCATTTCTACATTTTTTCCGTGTAATTCCTATAAAAGGACTGCTTCAGTAGGAGTAGAGATACTGGACAGATAGTAAGAGTAAAAAAACCTTTAAATTCAACAAACACAGATTTTTGCAAAAGCAACAAATGAAACTTTTCCATGGAAACCTGCTCCTGTTGGAACCCAAAGGAACCTCTTTTTCAAAACATATTACAGCACCTAATCTGTTATATGTTCCCTACGATAATGATGGATCAAGAAAATACAACATGGCAGCTCCCAAGGTCATTTCTCTGTGGTCATACAGTGAAAATTATAGATTGCAGAGGGCTCTAGACCAAAATGTTCCACTTAAAACTTTCAGCGGTGCTCTCTGGAAGGAACAGTAGGATGAAGAAAGAATCTGGATTATTTGCACATAGTGCCTCACAGTTCACATAACCTGCCTTATTTGCTCTTTATTGTACTTTCAGATTTTGAAGAATCTCAAACTCTATGTGATGACAGAAGGCTTTTTCTTTTTCAAGCTGCCCCATGTTTGTATGGAAAAGATAGACTCAATGAAATGTCCCTTTGAGACATTTTATTCTTGCAGTTACATTTCTTGCATTTTATTCTCGATCCCAAGTAAATTATGTTAGATTGAAAGTACATACTTAAAATTCTCTTAAAATTGCCTATGTTTTGTAAGTATTGCTAGCTAAAAGAATATCAGTAACAAAATGAATGCTCTTATTTCTCAAAGAAAAGCACAGAGAAAATAAAAACTTATCTGAATATAATAATAATAATAATCTGAAGTAAATGTCCCCAACTGCTGTGAAACATACTTCAGCTAGAACAGGGGTACCATGTTTAGTCTGACACTCAATCTTTCCAATAAACAGGAAAATAATTGTCAAAATTTCCTAATCTAGCTGTTCTGCAACTTTTTCAAGTTCTGATATATCAATTTTGGGTTTCAGTCCTTTCCCTCAGAAATCCTTCTAAGTCACCACCTCTGCATTTATCCAGACATGGCTCTCCATCTTTCTCCATGCTCCTCCAGCTGGCTGGGAAGCCAGGCATGGGGCTATGGAAGAGCAGCCCTCATCCATGGCTTATTCTTGTCCTCCCTGCTCAGCCAACACTTAAGTGTTGTCTGGCTTCAATGCTTGAGCGATGCTGGACATGCTTATAAAAGCTTCTGCAGTTATCCCAGACCGGATGGTATTTAAGGGTCAGCTTCCTCAAAAATTACTCCAAGATGTAAACTGAACTGCAGTATGGAGCAAATCATGTTTCTCTAGGAACAGGCAGGATCCACTTATTCACTTTGACGTGATAGCCTATCAGCTTCTCTTTTTAATGTCTTGCACAGTTCCTACCAGGGAAGTCTCCAAACTGACTTGAAACTCCACCAACCTTTTAGAATGAAAAGAGAAAAAGTTTCTTATGTCAATATATTATTTTTATCCTTTGAGAAAATACCTATTATACAACCAGTTTGTGAGTCCTGCCCAAGCCAAATGTGAATTGGGATTAATCCATCAAGGGGGACAGGTTGCATCTGAAGTAAGGGAACAGTAAGGGTTTAGGATAGAAATCTGTAGGAATTCCATATTCATTACCTCTACTAAACATCTTTAAGGATATTAACTTTACGATCACCATGACATCTTGTAGCAATAAATTCCAAAGGTGCTAATTACGATTTTACTGCAAAATTTATTTTGCTTTCCAGTTCAAAATGTGCTGCTTTTCAATTTCAGGAAGTTCTCTGTTCTAACATTTTAAGAGCTAACGTGAGTTCTCCAGCTACTTTATAACTACAGTTTCTTTATACATCTTCAACATGCTCTGTTTCATTTTTTCCCGATAACGGGGAATAATCTCACATTTAAATAGTTGCTGCCACAAATTACAGAATCATTTATTTTTCTGTTGTGTCCAACTATACATGACATTCAAAATGGAGTATTTTGATTCACAAAGTTTTGTATCGTTCTTTATTATTCTCTGTTGCTCCCTTTCTGCATTCTAGTTAATATTATTCAATTGACCTTCCCTCCAAAGGAAACAGTATTCTCATTGAATTATTTATAATGACTTACATATCTTCTATTGGAATTTAAACAGTTAATATAGAATTTGCACAGCCACTAGTATGAAATGAACATTCATATTTCAAGACACTGTACGTTATTTTTGTATCCCAACACTGAATATCCTATGCTGTTCATTAAATTTGGGAGGCTTTTTCTGCCAAGATGTTTCCTATCTTGAAAACCACAGTGGTTGTTACCTGCTCATTTCCCTCTCCTCTGCTTACCATCTCCTGTAGATTTTTGAAACATCCTTTATCCAGCACCACTTTTAGCGGTGCATATTTCAGCTTTCCTACTGATAGCTTCTTGCCATGAGGAAAAATGAGTGTGTGTCCCTACTCTTTAATGAAATATTGAAGAATTTCAGCGAATTGCCCTCTTTAGATCAACACTTCTGTTTGCAGCAGTGTACCAGGATGCAACAATAAGTTTACAGACTAGCACAAATATATTAGTATTCTGTGACTGCTTTGCACTGTTGGTGCAATAGATGTAAGCCCAGCTCATCTGGCTAGTTCAGGCCATGTCTAGAGACATGTATAGAGCTCATGGTTTTGGAAAATCCAGAATAGACTGGCACCAAGCTATTTTCAAAGTCTGTGATATGCAACTTAGATATCATTTCTCCAATATAAGTTGTGGACTTAAGCTAAATATCTATCCTGATGTGATGACCTTTTAATCTGTTATCTCCTGAGCTGAATTTCTGTATCTTCAAGTTGTTTGCATTGTTGTCTGAATTGCTTCACAGCACTTTTAAAAAAACTAACTTCCTTGCTCTTTAACCGGACCCACCAAAAAGCAATCCACAATCAATCATCACCTATGATAATGTAATGTTCATCTTAACTTGTAAGCAGAAATTTTCCTCATCCTTCTCTCAATATTTAGAATGGAGGGGTCTGCATATTTTGTGCTGGTTCAGAAGAGATATGAGCACAGAATGGAGCTGTGTTCATAATTCGTACAGAATAAACATTATATTAGCGGCATGCAGATGAGCAGCCCTTGCCAAGATGCTCAGCTTTCCAATATCTGACATTTCCAGACCAAAATCATAACAGTATCAGGACATGACCTGCCCAGAGTTTAATTTGTTTACTGTATCAAAGCATACGGTTGCTTTTTTCCCTTGAAGTTACTGCCCATGATATCTAAAAGCCTGAAGAATGCATTGGCTGTTAGTCAATGTAAAATAATGTTAAATTTAGCTACAACTGTGTTTGTATTTTGGGGATATTTACTTAACTTAATGAGGAATGTGATCAGCACTAATGGGGAAAGTATTCTGCTTTCATATGTGTATGCAAATGTAAGCAATTAGCATGTGCAAATGAGAAGTAGGCATCCAGGGGAAGGTTGCTGTTTGCTTTCTATGACTTGTGCATGTTAATTATCAAAAAAGACATGAAAATGGTCTTATATTTTTTAATTCCAAGGTTAATGATACAATTCAATGAGCATTAAAAAGGCCAGGCTTGCATTACAGCTTTGGCGAGCTTCCAAAATGCCTTACAAACTCATAAGCTGTCTTGATCTAAGATCTTTAACTTCTCCACTTGACGAGAAACTGGCCTTTTTCAAGAAATGGGAAGCAGATCTGAACATGTGTATTTCTGATCTGGACAGTATTATCACATCCAGGGTTAAATTCAAGGTTCAAATAAAATTAGCCAAAGTTTCCAAAGAATTTAATGGTAGACAACTGATTCATGCTTGAGTACCTGACGTTAACTTCCCACAAATGACCTATCTGAGTGAGGGATTTCTGGAGCATTTCTAGAAAAACAACCCCCATTTGAATCATCGTTCCAGAAATCAAGGACATTCCTTTAAACGCTTGTATACAAATATAACTAACTCAGAACTCCCAGATTAGAAAATCTTGGCCATGTTAAGAAGTATTATCTGAGAATCAACGTTTGTCTTCTGTGATCTAGCTAATGTCTTTGATTACATCAGTCATGAGCACGCACATCCTGTAAAGAAACTTAAACTATTAGACTTGATACAACAGAGCCTGCAGCCTACTATGTACGCTAGAGATGCAAGATAAGTGCCTGCCAAACACAGACTGTATTTCAAACAATGTAGAAAAATTCAAGGGAAACCCAGACAGGAATTTTTTTTAAAAAAATATATATTAATATATTTTTTTCTCTACTTAGGCATTAACTCTTAAAGCACTAGCTGTAACACTTTTTGGTAGCAATTAAAACTGAATTCTGGTCCAAGCTTCAATAAAATTTTACTACTGTAAATGGCAAATAAAAACTAAGAAAAGAAAGAGCTGAAGATAGACAGATAAATGCTCATAAACCTCTGTCATACTGCTGTCAACTAGCTGTGAGGAACTGGTTCAAACCAAATCCTCTCTCAACTCTTTAAAGTTACTGGTCCAAATTCAATCTTATCTTCTGACATGACAAGCCCACACCCAAGTGACAGCCCAGCATTTTGTACCTCACCATGTTAGATCTCCTATGGAGCCAGATGTGCAGTGACAGAATGGATAGAGACATCTATTGTGATTCATAAAAAGCTGAGACACTCCAATATACAGCTGTCCGAGACACCACTATTCACTGAAAGCTTCAAAACTTTAAGATATGCATTTTATTTTATTTATTATTTTATACATTTTTACTTTGTCCAAAATGAGCATTTTCCACACAATTTCATCCTGTTGTTTCCTAAGCAAATATATTGCCTGTTGGCTAGAACCCCAGGATTAGTGAAGGACTGAGAAATAAGAAAGGCACAAGTAGGGACAAATACCCTTTGGGGAGGCATAAACAAGCCTTTCTGCTTCACTGAACACTGTGTCCGTTTACAGACACCGTAGGTGAAGAAAATTGTGGTCCAATTGGAGGGTATCCAAAAGGAGACTGAGAATTAACAAGTTGTTTGGTTGAATTGTTATGCTGAAAGAAGGAGAAGTTGAGACCAAGAGTGATCATAGGAATTCAGCATTTAGAGACTGAAATATCCATTGCAGGATACCTTTACAGAACAAGGTCAATAAAATCCGTCAGATATGGTTTGGAGATAGCTGTCATGGTCTTGAGAGAGAGGAAGTGACTAGAGAATCTACCGAGAGAGTGGTGAGGTGCTGGCACAGGCTGCCCAGAGAAGTTGTGGATGCCGTGACCCTGGACGTGTTCAAGACCAGGTTGAATGGGGTCCTGGGCAACCTGATCTAGTACCAGATCTGGAGGTTGGTGGCCCTGCTTGTAGCAGGGGGGGTTGGAACCTGATGATCCTTGGGGTCCCTTCCAACCTAGGCCATTCTGTGATTCTATGATTCTATGATCGGTCAGAGCCCTTCCACAGCAGTTCCTCTCCATATATTTATGCAGCACTCTATAGTCGAGTGAGCAACATCTGAATGTCAAGGAGAGAAAGAGGGAAATGGGTTTCTCAGTTTAGGAAAAGTTTTAGGGTAGATCTTAAGCCTGTCATCAGTTTTGTAGTTGGAGGGTTTGAAGAAGACAGAGTCAGATACTTATCAACACGTTTTCCCTGCATAGTGCAGGGAAAACAGGCAATGGGCTCAAGTTCTTACTCAGTTAGATAGAAGGAAATCTTGCTGCCGTGATGGTGGACAGGCATTGGAACAGGCGCCAAGAGAGGTGGAGCAATTTCTTCGAAGTTACTCAAAATCCAATTGGACAATGCCCAGAGCAACCTGACCAAACTTTGTCAGTTCCTCACAAGATTCCATCTTGAGCATGTAATTACACTTCTCCTTGTTAGAGCGGAGAGAACAACTTAGAAGAATTTGGCACTGCAACCAACAGCACTAGCTATCATTAGACGTTAGATGGCCACCTCAGGGAGTAAATAGGACACAAGAGAGAAGAACACATCTAACATCCTGGTTGAGAGTCAAGCCTATTGACAGGGTAAAGCAAGAAAAAATGTCAATAGGAAGTTCTTTTGTTTCATTTTAACTTGTCTTTTTCGTGGATGAGGACATCACTCTGAGGGCTGCAGCTACAGAGCTCTGATATTATTGTAATTTTGAGCTAAAGAGCAGGAAAACATCAGTTAAGTCACTATTTTCTCCCACTACTGATTACATACTTTAACTTAGATAATTATATGTTTAAAGAAACAGAAAGGAAAAGAAGAAAGAGATCGAAGGAAACAAACTTAGATTTCTTACCCCTACCTAAATGTCCTAGCCAGCAGGTTACAAAGTCACAGCTCCTGTCCCTGGGAGTCAAACCTTGCTGACTGTGAGGGCCTGTGGTTGGGTATGCTTGTCACTAAGGTCATCTATGAAAAAGTGCAAATCAGCAGCCTTCAAACAGTAGCAGTATTTAAATCAATCTCCCAGGAGATGAGTAACATAACTGTAATTTCCACCTCAGTACAGGGAGATAAAACTCTACTTCCATGCCTTTCCACAGGCAAGCTTTAAGCACCACGTCATGGGATATTTTGCAACAAAGTGAGCTTCACTCTTCCTCTTACTATTAATGCCATGAGGATGAAGGAACACCCCTTAATCTGAAGAAATATCTTTTTGTCTACTCTTTAGGTGGAAGAAGGGACTGTTGTGTTCTCCTCAGGATTTATATAGTCACAGGTGATAGAAATTAAAAGAAAAAAAGGAGAGTAAGATAAAGCCGGCTCTGGCTATAGTGAAGAAGAAATATATCCAAAAGTCCAAACATGAACGTATGATATTTAATTAGTAAGGGTTACACTTTTTCTGGCTCAATATTAGAAGTGAGTCAATGCACTGCATCGCACCTTAAAGTTAACAGTTCTTCTTGCAGGAGATCAGGCCTTGTATGATGCTTCTATGTTCCTAAAATCCTGCTTAGTCAGTGAAGAATAGGTCACCCCTGTAAGACAAGAATATAGTTTAACTGTCTTCATTAAAAGTTTAGCCAGATAATCTTTAGTATTTGATTTGCAGACAGACCCTAGAGAGGCAAACTATACCATGTGCAAAATAGTGATCACATCCAGTGCAAGTCATTTTCAGGCAAAGACACTTTAGCCACATTTCCTCACTAGTGCCACATTTTTTTCCCTTTGATGTGAATGGACTTTTGCCATTGTTTTCAACAGAATAAAGATTCAGACAAAAAGCCTCATTCCAGGCTCTTTGGATTTAAAAATGCAGCAGGGCTCAAGTCAGCAGAAGGATGGTCTGGAAAGCATGCATTACATATGTTAAAAATGTGCTTGTCTAAATAAGTCGTCCTTTAAAGCGATTAAAATGTTGAAAACATATTGCAAATCCACATGAAACAAGTTATATTTTTCTTAACGAATGTAAAGGAAGTTACAGTTGGTGACAACCATGGAGAGTAACCCTGGCTGTGCCACACTCAAGTCGCTCTAATTGTGTCATAAAATGAGTTAGGTAAATCACACTCAGGATTATTTAAGACAAACTTTTTTTACTTCAAAATAGAAATGATACTAAAATCAGACTATGTTCAGCTACTGTATCCCATACAGCTACTCTATCTCAGGTGGGGATTTCTCAATATGCATTTATTCTTTTGTGTTTAATCTTCCAAACATATCTTGATTTTGTTCAAGTCTATAGTTCATGATTTAAGCCATACCTATTGTAGCCTGTATTCATATACCTTAGGGTATAAAACTAGTAAAAACTATCTAGAAATGGAGACTATAGTATACTAAAGACCTCTATGAAAAAGAAATGGACAACTCATGCAATAGGTCCATCCAAGCATGTCGAATCTGTGCAGTGACAGATGCTTTCCAAAATCATATGAATTATTGCATATGGCTGTACGTTCACCGCTGAGCTACAGGAACTCCAGCTAGCTGCCATATATACACAAATCTTAGCTATATAGCACCTCTAAATGTGTGAACATGCACATATTCTACAATTTTAACTTATGTTTTTCCCTTAGGGCACTACTCGACAGCATTGTAGAGGAAAGCATAGTTAGAAGATAGTTCTAAAATGGAATTCTTAGGGCTTTCATCATCTCCTTCATAAATCAATCAAGTTTGATTTCAAATTTTGAATGATGTTCCCATTTCTCTTTTTGGGAGGTTCTGACACACAATTACAGCCTTGCAATTGGGAACTTCAATCTGATTACCATCCTAAATTTATTCATGTTTGTGTAATTAAAAGTGATTTGCATCCTGTGATCTGCAAGCACTGGGTAATCTACAGAGAACTTCTGGAGGCCTCTTGGCCAGCACAGACTCAATACATTTTTATTTACAGCACAGGGTTCACAGCTCCAATGGGAAACCTTTAAGTGTCTACAAACAAGGTGAAGAATTTCAAGTATTAACCAGTGTTAGCTCAAATAGCTGTTTCCCCACCCAATGGTATAACTACAAAGTAGCAAGGTGCTGTGACATCATTTTGGAGATTTTGGAGCTATTTCTGCTCTGTGTTATATGTCATGTTTGTTATATATGTAATATATGTTATGTATTTGTGATATTGATGTTATATAAGTCATGTTACATGTTATATACGTTACATGTGTATGTTATACTCACCCAGCCAGGCTCCTAGTCATTCCTTAAAATTGCAGAATAATTTTGACTAGCAGCCCTCTGCATCATGTTGAGAGAGAGATTTATCTTGGATAGGTGTAATCAACAGAGCTTCTAACTATTTCATTGACATCACTTACGGCCAAGTCTGAGTTTTCCTTGGGGAGCACCGTCACACAAATATTATTTGGGCTTAGCACTTAAATCCTTGTGAATGTGGTTTATACAGAAGCTGCAGGTACTGTAGCATAAGGCAATGAAGCATTTCAGGTCATGTTGGTATTTGACTGCATCTTTTAATAATTGTTGGTTGGTTGCACAGAAACTATTAAACACAATGCAGTCAGATTTTCTTCTACTCTGCAATAACAAAAGGCCATAAAATGCTTGTGTCTAGCAATACATTACTTTGACTTTGCTGTGGTTTAGGGCAAAAAAGCCCGGTAATATTTGGTACAAAAGCAAATAGATTTAAACTTGTGCTGTCACTATCATCTAAAATCTCTTCACTGTGCTCTGATTAAACGCAAATAACACAGTACCTGACAACGTCTACCTAAGGCTCTCACAGAGAGGTTTAGAAATGCTGCTATGTTGAAGTGCACTTTGTTTTTCAAAAGCAACTTGAATTTGTACTCTTAAATAAGAAAACAAGTCCATGGCAACAAGCTTATACAAGTGTTCATTTTTAGGAGCACATTTCGTAGGTCTAGTCTAAACCAGTTTTCAACTAATGAGAATTTCTGATAGCAAATAGGTTTCTTGAGTTTTATATATACTCTGGATTTTTTTCAGAAAAAAAAAAAGAACTCTCCTAAAACTAAAATACAATTGCTCAGAATAACAAATCAATACAGATGAATTTAAGAGGCTCCTTTTTAGTTATAAGGTTGTTTGCAACTGCGAATTTGAATTAAGGTTACCAGTTCCAAAATATGATGCATCTTAAAGGATGTTTATTGGCTATTTTTCCAGAAAGAAAGATTTAAAAATATTTAAAAATCCTTCAAACACGAACAGGAAATTGATATTCTTCAATATTCTCTTCTTTTTCTTTTTTTTTTTTTTTAAAAAGAAAAAAGAGCAGAGTCTTCAGAATGAAGGTTCAGTATCTCTGAAGATTAACTTCATGAACACAGCTACTCTCAGTACATTGAGTTAAATATGTGCTGAGTCCTTACAGATACAGAACTGTATTGTTATAGTATGCCTGCTTTGATCTTCTCGGCCATGATTTTTTGTGAAGGGGCATTTTAACAAAGTCAGGCTTCCTGAATCACTGGAGAGATTTTGATGTTCCCTTTATTTGACTCTACACTTGATCCAAATCTTCAGAATTTGTTGCTATAGTTCAAAATTATTAAAAAAAAAAAGTAATCATAGAATCATAGAATCATAGANTTCATAATTGAAAGAGTAAATGAGAAATGGATGTATAGATAGATAAACCATTTCTAAAGGTATTATGAAGCTGAAGCTTGGCTCCTGCAGCGTGAGATTTCTAGAACAGGCAAGTTCTACATACTTTTCATTTATTTTCTGAGGATTCGTGTTATTACAAGGTTGCATCTTCAGACTTCTTCAGTTACTATGAGAACAGTATTTCCTTTCTAGGCAAAAGCAGAGATCTTCAAAAACATCATTACATTCCACAATTTGATGTTCTAAGAAAAAAACAATAACCTGATATTGTAAATCATGTGATAAGAGTCAACAAATGACTCAGCCTGGTCTCAGCAAGGATTTTTCTTCGAAAAAAGAAAGTCTTGAGGAACCTATGCTATAGGACAAGATTCTCTTGTTAACACAGTTGTAAATCTGACAATGTACCACAAAATTAATTCTCTTTTTCTGTCTTTTCAGCTCCAGGACAATGCACACGTCATAGAGCAATAATAAGGTGTATAGTCATAGCTATCACATCGAAAGAACTCACAACACTTCTGAGATTCTTCTTTTATAGAGACTTTCTGTGTCCTGATATGTTTCCTCAAAGCTAGTCCTTTGTGTTAGACAAAGCTGACCATTGCCATCTTTAAAAAAAAAAAGCTTATGCTAACTTGCATGTCTTGCTCTTTTACCTGGTGATTTCTGGTATATTTCAGTCTTTTCTGACTAATTTTTTTTTTTAAGAACTAGAATTTCAGATTGGCTTTATCACTGCTATCTCAAATTTTCTTCAAGTTAGGGATCTAGTTGAAAGCCAGCCTATGTAGAAAGAAGTCATTCCCAACAGCCTCAGAAGGTAGAGTCTGTAGGGACACACTGATTTCATGATATCATTGACTGTTGAGGAAAGCTAGACTGGGCACACCACTTGTAGTTGTTCAGCAATAAACAGTGTGAATCTCATCCAGATGAGAACTGTTTCACATTCATTATCCTGACCATCCAAGGGCAAGAATAAGTGCAGACTTCAGTGTGGATGTAGAAACTGCCTGCAAAGATGCAAGATAAAGGCTAAATGGATGAAAGACTGAGTGCATCCAATTACATTTATTGCTCAAAAATAACCCTCACCATCGCTATAATCTATCCAAGTTGAACATTCCTTGGTAGATTTATGTGTGTTTTTAAGCTTTTCAGAGCAGACTTCCCTTCCCACAGGCTATAAACCTTTATTAATCAAACACATTTCTGCAGTACTGGAATTCATAAACCCAAAAATAAACTAAGAAAATAACTTGAAAACAGCTGTATTGAGACGGATATAAAATTCATCTAGACTAATTCCTCATCTCTAACACTGGTCAGTGGCAGATCCTCAGGGAAAGTATATAACAAAGAATTTTATAGTTAAATCTTTCCCCTGGCAAATGCCTCAGACAGTCAATGGTTTAAGGACTTGACATTGCAGTTAATAGCTCCTAACCGATATACAGTCATTGAAAAAGTCTAGCCAGTTTTTGAGCTCTGTTCACTTTTTCTATATCATTCATTGTTTTCTACATCTCTGGTGATGTCTATCTCCATCACCGCCAAGCTGAAGAGCCTCGTTTATAGGGTTCTTCCTTATCGCAGAAATTGTGAGAACTCTGACCATCTTTGCCATCTTTGTGCGAGTGGGTTGGTTTTTTTTCTTCCATCCTCTAATATCTGTTTTGAGGTAATATCATTCTTAGAAGACACTACAGGTGTAGATTTACAAATTACTGTGGTGATGGTTTGGATCTCCATTCATCTCCTAACCATTCTTAATATTCCGCCTTTAACCAACTTCTAAATGCTGCACCAGTCTGCAGTGTCTCCAGGATCCTTGCTCTGAGTGGCAACAATTCATGTAGAGCCCATTACTGAAAATGGACATTTATGTTTTTCTCTTTTCATATGGATCTCTTTGTGTTTAGCAATGCTTACTTTAATCTGTCATTTTCTCTTCCTGTCAGCTGTAGCACAGTTTAAATAAAAAATAATCTAAAGAAATGACTTTTCATTCTTAAACTTCTTCTTCCAGTGTCCACTGAGGTTAGCAGGGAGAATAAGATGGGTTTTCAGCTGGACATGGATGGTATTAGCTTGTCATATATTTTACAACATTTTCAAGGTAGAAAACCATTTCTGAAACAGAAATGTTTTCCAACCATGTTCAACAGCTGAGCTGCACATTCTGGAGATTAGAAATGAGCTGTCTTGCCCACAGAAAGGCTGGATGGCAACACCACAAAAAAGAAAGTGGTACCAGAACACAGTTATTCAGATGCATTTTAATTCAAATTAGATGAGACTGTGGGGGAGGAAATGCTGAAAGCCACAAAAATAGAACTTTTCCTCTCTTGCTTCAGTATAATTTAAAACATCAAACCATTTTTAATGAGTTTTAGTGAAACGAAGTCTTGGATGTGACCTTCTATGCCAAAACTTAGCCTGAAGAAAATTTTCAAAGTTGATTTATAAATCCTATAAAACAGAGATTTTTGGTGGAAACAGTGAGCTGTGGGCCCCAAAAGGATGAACTATTAAAGTCTCATTTTTAACTTCTAATCTGCAGAGAAGCTCTGTAAGGTGCATTTACATTGCATTCTGATGCTAAAACTCTATATGAAACTTTGTAAAACTATGGCTTAAACGTTTTCACAGAGTTTAGCATTTTCCATTTTGTTAGAATCAAGGACAAATCTATATTAGCAAAATGTATAGAAGGGACCATGTACCACCAAGCTCTCATATTGATCTCAGAGGCCTCATTTACATTAATAACCTCCAAAAAGGCAACCAAACTCCTTGTTTGGAAGGAGAACTTCCAGTCTTCTGCTGAACAAATGATTTCTGCATTAATTTCTCTTTCTCGTATATGGTTCAATAAGGTCTTGAAGGTACAGGCTTTCTGGCTGTCAGTCTGGACACTGACCCCTGTAAACACTGAGATCACTAGGAAACAACAGTTACACAAAAAAATTAGTAATGGCTTAGTTACATTGGTCATTTTTTCCTATCGTCTCACAAAGACTAAAGAATTTAGGACAAAGAGAAGCAAAAAGCCTATTCATAGCCCCTTGATTCAGACCTCCTTTTTCAGGTGTCCATGAGAGTTAGTAATAATAAAAGTTTACAAACATCAGGTCTATTCCGTAATGCTGCCTTATTGATCTCCATGTCACGAGTTCGCACAATGTTTAGGATCTTTTGCTCCAAAATGTAATTTGAGATAAAAGTGAGGTCCATTATCTCACAGCCTCTGGCAATCTGCCTTATAGAGGTCAAGGGCATAGGTACATCGTGTCACACATCCATGGATTACCCATCTGATCTCTTCGCTGTTCTGCACCACTCCCCACCATACATCCTCAGCATCTTTACATCCTTTAATTGTGTGGTCTCCTACGTGTTACCTGCCTACAAATTCTGATTTTCTCATCTAAGGAAGTTTCCAGTTTTATCACAGTCCTCTTAGTTCCTGCGTTTATTAGCTCTAGCCTCCAAAGTTTACCATTCTCTGGGAAACTCACCCACTGACTTTATTTCTGCTATCTCAAACTTTCTTAAAGTTAGGGATATAGTTGAAAGCTAGCCTTTATAGAAATAAAGCATCCCAAATAGCCTCAGAAGGTAGAGTCTGTAAGGACACACTGACCTTTTCTCCTCAGCCTACTGTTTTCTTGCAATTCTGTGATTCTGTAATTATTTTTCTACCTCAACCTATAGACATATATACAATTTACATAAATCCATACAATAAGAGCTGTTTGAGGCAAGTCAAGGAATAATGTTAAGAAAAACATTTTGTAGACATAGGAATTTTGGTTGGGAATTGCTTTCTAAATTTTGACTTTAGCAGCATTGGTGTCTGCATCTGTTCTGGACATTTAAAAGACTCTCACAGAATATCACAGTACGGATCACCATAGCACATATTTTGGGCATCTACTTGGCAGTGAGATAAAATGTGCTGTAGGAGCAAGTTTTTGTCTCTGTTGACTGTAGAGGGATGCTCAACAGCTGTCTCTGAGGTAACTATCTGCTTTGTAAATGCCTCAGGTCAGATGGGCTGTCTCTGTCCTTCCTTTCCTTTCCCCACCGTGCATGAACAGAAGGGCATCATGGCATGACTCTCCTGTGCTGAGCTTGAAGGCAGCATATTTCTTGACTAATAAGTTGAGTCTTGACTAATTAGTTAATAACAAGCAGCAGTTGTCAACTTTGTAAGACTTTCACTGCCATCAAGTAAATGCTGTATGCACAAATTTCATGGGAAGGTACAGCCTTTAACCCTAAAAACCCAGTTCAAAGCAACCATCACTGTAGTTACACCAAGAAAAATGGACAGAAAAGTTCAATAATGTTGACTATAAACACACCTACAGGGAACAATAAGAAAAAGTGTTTTTATTCTGCACAAAGCAGGACAAATGGAGGTTTCTCCAGCTCTTAAAGAAAATATGCACTTCCGTTAACACATTGGTGATGATGGTGGCAGGGGTATTTTATCATTCTATAGTTTTGTGTACTTTTTGTTTTTGTACCTCATTTCCAACAAAATTTAGAGATCTGTTGAGTATTCCTACCTCCATTACTGACTTGCTGGAGTAAATGAAGAGGTTTCTTAACTTCCCTGTACTCAGATACCCCGTTTGTGAAATCGAACACATCCTTTTACCTCTATAAAGTGCTTTGGGACTTAAGGGATTATTATCACTACGTTCAGCCCAAAGCCAGAAGCTCAAAATAATCAGCCCTGGTGCTGGTGGTCACAACAGAAACCATGAAGACTGTCCCTACCAAGAGCTCAATTAGAGACTGTGAAAAGAAATCTGGGCTTTTTAAATACTTTCTCTAGTTGCTCTGTCCACTCAAGAAAGAAAGGAGTAAAAAAAGCAA
The DNA here is from genome assembly GCA_013396635.1 of Penelope pileata. NCBI lineage: Eukaryota > Metazoa > Chordata > Aves > Galliformes > Cracidae > Penelope > Penelope pileata. The sequence goes on from WBMW01001714.1 coordinate 174,933, forward strand.
AAAAAAAAAAAAAAAAAAAAAAAAAAAAAGAAAAGGCACTTCAAAGATTCCCCTTGCCCGGAGCACAGAGATCTAAAAGTGTGCTGTTCAACAAGGCTACAGTTCCCAAGTTAGAGACAGATCAAAACTGCAGTTTCACTAGGTCTTCCCTACAATAAAGCTAATCACATTAGCCACTTCACAAGAATAAATCTTTCATTCTCATTTCACTTTGATTTTCCTTTTTCATTTTTATCTTTATTAGGCAATGGTTTGAATAAAATCTTCAGGCACAAAGAGAACAAGTTGGTGGCAGAAGGCACGTCTAGGATGAGGCTTCAAGGTGGATGCCCTGGAAAGGTCATTGTCTTATAGGACAGGCTGAAAATGTGCAGCGTTTCATTTTTCTGCTTAAGGATGTCTTTCAACTTCTACACTGTCTTTGCTTGGAGGAGGTTTTTATTTTGGAAGCTCCACTCTTCATCACTTAGAGTGAAATCTATAAAGGGAAAGAAAAATAAAACATAACCAGGAAAATATTTCATTTTTCACTGCTCTGAGTTTTGTGATTACAGAGAAGGAAGAAGTTTGGTCTGGTATCACCTGAATCCCTCTCAATAAAAGTCAATAACAATACGTCAAAGAAGACAGGAGATAGCAGCACCTAGAAGACAAGAAAACTGAAAATGTTATAAACACTTCAATTCAGCTACATCAGCCCAATTCTGTGCACTGAGGTGTCTGGTGAAGGAGTTCAGATGTCTCCAAAGTAGAATCACTCACTGACAGAGAAGCTTATGTTAGTCCTTGCCAACTAATTCGTAATGCTTTGCATAAGCGTTCATTATTTTCTGTTTTGTAAGGTGTTAAGAATCAGTCTCCTGATTTTCAGTAGACTACGATTAAGATAAATGTAAATATGCAGAGATATGCCTGAAATTCAAGGCAAGGTTTGTTTGCTGTTTTTTATTTTTTTTTTTCCCCACATGAGCAATTTTACATAGATTAATGCTTGAATGATTTTGGCAGGTAGCATCTCAGTTTCCCAGTCCCTGAGCTATCTTGCTTTCCTGGCTAGAGGTGAGGAAGAGAAAGGAAATAAAAATTACTCTAGAAAAAGCAACAAATGAATTCTCACACTCTGAAAACATTTTCAGCTTCTGCTATGCACAGCACATCAACTCCGTTTGTTGTCCCCCAAAGGGAGCTATTTGTTCATGGTGATATTAATCATTTTTTCCATTGTTTTCTCAACCCTTCCCTCCCCAAATTCTTCCACCTCAACCTCCTTCATTTTAAAGGCATTAAGCAAAAATTAGCCTAAATAGTCAAATTATGCCATCAGTTTCTTACTGTAGTCTCATGCAAATGAATACCTGAGGAAAATTGTGCTGGACTTAATCATGCTATAATTGTGTAGCTCGAGCAAAGCTCTACAAGCCTGCATGAAGAGAATAGTGGTGTTTTCTTTTTTCATTTCTTTTTCCTTTTTTCTTTTCCTTTTTTCTTTTTCCTTTCCTCTTTTTCTTTTTCTTCTTTTTCCTCTTCTTTCTCTTTCTCTTTCTCTTTCTCTTTCTCTTTCTCTTTCTCTTTCTCTTTCTCTTTCTCTTTCTCTTTCTCTTTCTCTTTCTCTTTCTTTTTTCCTTACAGTTGTATCTACATCTGCAATTGCAGTTCAAGGCCAGAATTTTGCTGTTCGTGGAAAATTAGAATGTGCTGTCAAAGGAGCTGAAGTTTGCAGAGAAATGTGAAGATCTCGGGTTCTGTGATTTGTGTGATTGTGTGTTCACAGGTTTCTCCGTTCTATTATTAATACAAAGGTTTTGGCAAGTGTTTGCTGCCTGGCCCCCTGATACAGGATAGGGAGATTTGCAAAGCTCTTGTCACTGCTGTAAGTAAAGGAGTGACTTCAATGAGGAATATTAGGCTAGAAAAAGTACCACCCATAAAAGAGATCATGCATGTCATGGAGCAAGAGCAAGAGATTCCTAGATGGATTCCTCCTGCACTGATCAAGGAAAGTTAAAATGCTCTGAGCAAAGTCCGGTGTACAACTGGAAGGGTGGGAGTGCACTTTTTTCAGTGTTGTGTCCCTCCTAAGCTGGGACAGGCTACACAGCACATATGGGATATGGTCTGATTCTTGCTGTGGGACAATATTCTGAGTCTACTCCAAGTCTGTCTGTATTTCCTGTCAGAAAGAAAACAAAGAAAATACTGAATGCTATTTAAAAGAACGAAGAACCAAATACACTATTTTAAAAAAGCTTACATTTTCTTGTTTATTTCAAGACTTAAAAAGAAAACAAAAAACTACAAATATGTATGTCTTATGTATCCAAAAATTACTAGTAGGCACAGTATGAACAGTTGAAGTAGGTCTATATTTCATTCTAAGAAAATAAAGCATGGAAATATCTCCATCATTACATGAAACAAAGTAGAGGCAACACAAATTCCTAAATATTTTACAGCAGAAATGTACTATACAATTTTGTGACGTGTTAGAAAGTATAATAATAATAACAAGTCTCTCTGCATGCAGAAATGCACTATGACTCAGGCATCTGGCAAGGGTTCACTGCTGTGATATGATAGAGCTGTCACCTTTTGATACGTGATGCCAAAGAAAAAGAAAGATTCATAGCTCTGTAACTCCCCTCTCCATCAATTTTATTAGATTTAGAGAGGAGAAGGTTGACTGTGGAGGGGGAGCCACCATATGCTGGTGATATCTGAAAATGCACAGACAAATACAATGAAACATTGCTATTTCTGTGTTCAGATCCATCTACTGCCCTTTTTCCCGTATACAGTTTATGAAGAGGTCAGTATGAAAAAGAAACAGAGCAAGTAATGTCTCTATGACTAGTCCTGGACCAACTGTCTTGGCTGGAAATCTTGGACTTACACTATTTTTAACTAAGAGGGTCCTGATCCTTTAAGGGCCGGCAGGTTTGTTTAGCCTCCCACATACAGATAATTTAATTGATTTCAGGGGGGCTGCTTTCACTGTTAGCATTAAACATCTGCGTAATGCTTGATGGAGCAGCACCCTGACTTTTCTTTCCAAATAAACCTCATGACGCATATAGTAATAACTGACAGACAATAACTGTGTAAAATTATTTCACTCATATGTGTTCACAAGGCTAAGAAAGAAAATTAATAGAAAGAAGAATGTGATTTTCAAAAATCTATCAGGCAGAAGCAATTTCACAGGAGATTCATAAACCTTCTTATAAGCAGTGTAAAATGCTTTGTCAGGACATTTGTGCCGTGTGTATCCCTAGGTAATCCTCCTGTTTGATGTAGGAATTCAGAACGAGAAAGGGAGGAAAGGAAAACAACATGGGAAAATTGGCAGGATGATCCTGCAGTCAAGGTGCTGAGATGTGATTTGGTGTTCTGTTCACTTTCTCTCTACAATGGCAAACACTCTTTGGTGACTTCCACCCTTGGAAGTTACTTTTCTACAGACTATAGAGACAGCACTCACTATTGGAGCACTGAATACCTAAAAGCAGCACCAGACCCCAACGACCCAATGGAAAACATTGCCCATTTCAAAAGGATCTGTGGGAGGATGTTGAGATTTCTGCTACTACTTTCCAATTGGTTTTAAATGGAGCTTTTTCATACAAAGGCTAAAATAATACTGAAGTACCCCTGGCCCTCCTACTTTTCATAGCAAGAAATTTTGCAAGACATGCTCAGATCCTAGTTTGGTTTATTTTCTTCATTTATTTTGATTAATTTTATTTTTTATGAAGAGCAGAAGTGGAAGACAGAAGGATGGAAAGTTTGAAGACTCAAAGTGAAAATAATCAGACCATGGGGTAGGAGCTTTTTGGAAATTTGATTCTTTCTAATGACAGCACAAAGCAGCAGACTGAAGTAGGATAACTGCAACATATGCCTTTGGAAAAAAATATGCAATGATTGCAATGCAGGACAGAGTAATAAGAGAGGCAAGGTCAAGTTGCATGAACAGCTGCAAGTGTGGCATTTCCTGAGTTTTACATATTTTGACTTTATAGACAGCTTTTAAAATTCTGATTATTTTCTATTACTTAATATGAAACACAGACAACTGGCACATTATTCGTTAGTAGCTGGTATTTAAAACAAAACAGAATGAAGCCTTGTTGGCAATAAAGTGTTTGTGTGTCAAAAAAATAGCAGGGGAAGTCTTCACAATAATTCTCTAGCATTTTGTTTTGAGCAAATGAAGAGTGATATTGCCCTCAGGACAGGAAAAAAGTCTTCTCAGTGTTACACAAAGAAACTTCAGCCTTTGGCTGCAGGCACTGTGTCATAATCTCAATAACTCTCTATCCCTAGGCAATGTTTTACCAAGGTTTTCCTCAACAGTTGATATTTATAGGATGGAAGTAAGTGAAGACAGTGTGGTGCGCTACTTGCATGCAGTGGGTTTTTTTGAGTGTATATGTGAGGAACTTGAGGTTTATTCCTAACAAGCCAGACAGCTTTATTTTATGTTCTCTGAACATACGTGAGTGAGTGTGAGAGGTATTTCTCATATCAGATGATAGAGGAAAAGAAAAAGACATAAGATATTCAGAAATCTTTCTCACATTCTCAGTTCCAGAAGTAAAAAGAAGTTTGGAAGGACCTTCTGGTCTGTTCAGAGGAAGATCTGCTCTGACATCAAATCAGGCTTTGTCCAGCTGGAGACTGTGCAGCTTATCTGGGATACCTGTTCTCCTGGGCAAACGGTGAGGCCATCCTCCTTTCCTCACCACTCAAATCTGACTTTTTAGCACAGAAAATGTTATTTTGGGAGGAAATATCAGGGAATTGTGTAGTCCAACCTCCTTCTTAAACATATGCCAACTTTCCAAGGTGATAGGGCTCTCTCTTCATGTCAGATGTCATTGGCTGATACTATAAAAAGAAAATTTTACCCTTTGTAATTGATATGGAAAATAGTTGTTTGTGACGTGCATTTGTTCTCTGAAAACTACTGATTTAGATGTCAGATTGACTCCTTTGAATATAAATTAAATTATTGGTAAGATGCTCCAAAGGAAATGTCTATTTCAGTGGAAGAACAAAGGAGGAACTGTAGCTATAAGAGGATGAGAAGCAATGAGAGGACGTCAGTAAGGCAGAGAAGGAAAGAGGTTTTCTGATGAGATTTTCGAAGATTAGGAGATGGTAATGATCCCATTTACTGTTTTCACTAATAAACTTAGAAAAAAATAAGAGGATGCAAATTAAACTGATGACAAGATCTGGGAGGCATCATTCGTACAGAGGACTGCAATCTACTGAAATAGTTGAACAGGAACTAAAATAAGAGAAATGGGATGAGATTTAATATTTTCAAGGTATAAGGTCACACACATGGAGACTAGGCATAATTAATCTAGTAAAGCTGCAAGGAAGATATACAGTAGTACTCCAGTCAATCAGAGTATGGGCTGTGAGCCAATTTGGCATTGCCATGGAAAAGACAAATGTGGTTCTAGGGTGTATCAAGTGGAATACATCAAATAGATATCATAAAGTATTAAATGTGCTGTCCAAAGCAGAATTGTTTTCTTATCTGGGGCTGTGCACACAGTTCTGGCCACTCTTGTTCAATAAAAATATTTAACAGTCAATTTACATTCTTGTTTGTTAAAAGAAGGAAACTAAAATGGGAGGCAGGTGAGAAAGAAAGATTCCTCTGATGACATTACATGAGAATAAAGACTGGAACTGAGGAAAGAAACAGCCAGGCTTTAAAATGCACATATATTAGAGCATCTAAGCAAGCATGGTCTAAACTTGCATTTTATTAATCTATGCTTCCTTCTATAACATTGTTATAAGTACTATATTCTAATAAAAAAAATTCTAATAAAAAAGAAAGACAAGGCAAATAAAAAGAGTTTTGTTTTCATAGGATAAAATGTTTTCCTCTTTAAGCTCATCTTATGTTAAGAGAAAGCTCAAGTCAGTACGACAAACACAGACATATTCATTGCCTGGCAGCACAGAGTGAAATAAGACCAATTCACAATCAAAACCATAGAGTTTGCAACATGATACTTGCTGGGGATTCAAGAAGGTGGAGCACATTTCCAGCTAGATGCAAGACACATAATGGTTCCAGGCAAGCAGCACACAGAGAATAAAGTCACATGATCAACTAATATGTTGTTTGTCAAAATCATATCGGTTGGCTAAGGGAGACACATCCCACAAGGCTGAATAGCCTCAGATTACCAAAATGACATACCCCACTGAGACTTGTGAGTTAACCTAAGTTACATTGCTTTCCCAAGTAGACAAAACTGTCTGTGAAGTCTTGGAAATGAGTTTCTTTTCCTCTTTCCCATCGTGTTTTCTGTCTTTGGGGGGAGTAAACGACTAGGTATACAAAAAGATCAGGAAAAAGACCTGTTTTCATTTGCCATTGGTGCAGCTGTGCTCAGGATGAGGGTTGTAGAACATGTGATAACAGTGGCTTAATCCCTGTGGCTAGAGCTGCAGAGTTTTAAAATCAGATTTTGTGCACAAAAGACCTCAGGCAGAAAATAAGGAAGTTGAAGATTGAGGCAGAGACTAAAAGAAAACAATTGATCTGGCCTAAAGCTTGCCAGCTTGGATTCTGATAAATTAAAGAAGAACCTGCCTGGACATTCTAGGCTTTACTAAATTGCATTTAAGCAGGGAAAAAGCAATGGAGGAAAGGAATATCTATCAAATGCTTTTTTGTGTTTGTTTGCTTGTTTTTTTTTTTTTAATGAAAAAAGAGTAATCTGTGTATGAAAGGACCCTGATGTACTGTAGAAACAGTAGAGTGCTTTTCATAACTCAAGTCTTTTCTTTTCTGAAGACCATTTTCCACCACAACAGATTCCATATTCTTGTTTTTTTCCCTTTCGAAAATCAGTTAGTTGCAATTGTAGGACAAAAGAGACTGGCTAATTTAGCAAAAAAGCCAAATTATTTTGTTTTGTATCATGTTTGAGCACAAGTTTGAGAAATAGCATGAGCATACTAGAAGGCATCCAAGCGTACATTTCTTGAGAAAACATCCAGAGAGGAGCCTAGGAAAAAGAAGTCTTGGCAAGCAGGAACTGAACAACACAGTAGTGTTGATATGCATTCCAGAGCAAAGGGAAGGAAACACAAAAATCAAAATTAAGCCACATTGAAGGTCGTATTTAAGAGGGAACGTTACAAAGACTCACTGCTGTGGTGCATAATCCATCCTATGTGTATTCTAATTTCTCTTACTGTTAAATTTTGAATGTGTTGCACAAAGAGATTATGAAATTGCAAAGTGTTTGAGGATCAAAACATTCTTCCTCTCTCTCTCTTGAGGAGCAAAGCCTGTGCATAGTCCACACAGCAGTATGTGAGCAAATGCACATACCTCAGAAAGAGGGCAAAGAACAAAATCCCTGACCTAGCTTTTTTCCTGTATGTCAAAAAGTATTTCAGCGAACTCAAAACTAAGTGGAACTGAATGCTCTCAACAGACATCCAGCCAAAGAGAAGAACAGTGGGGGGAAAAATAGAGAGCGAGCAACAAGCAGAAAAGCAGACAACCTGAGGATAACAGATCCCAATGCAATAATCGTAATGAGAGCAATTGAATTGCACCTTGAAAGGTCACATCTAGGTGGATGACATGCAGCTCCCGGACGTGTGTGTTTTCACAAAAGCCACAAAGCAGGATGCAGCTCTTCCTTACACAGCCTCCATTTCTATCTGTCCTAGGTGTTCCCAAGGGCAAAGTCACTGATGTTGTCCCAGACCTCCTGGGGGCATCTCACTGTCAACTGCAGTGCGTGCAGATCTCCTCTTAGTGATGTGCTGCCCTGCCTTCCTGGGTGCTGGCTTATACACTTCAGCCCCAAATACAGATGTATTTCTACTTTGTTAAGCAGCCACTAGGCTAGGATTTATTGGTGTGCACTTTAGGACCAGCTGACGGAATGGGTTTTATGTGAATTACTGGTAGACACACTAAACGGAAATACAGCATTAATTGAATTATGCTGTGGTCTGGGATAGATCATTGCAAACATAAAAGCATAGACTCAGAGGAGGTCTGACTTATTCCAATGTATAAAAGCAGCTACAGGTTTTGTGCAGCCATTAGCACAGTGAATGTTTCTCTGTCACCAATGCTCACAGTGAATGCACAGCACAAATAGCAACATGAACCACAAAGTCACACAAGCAAAGTGCTGATGTGAGAATGTTAATAATAAAAAAAATCTGGATTCAAGTTGCACATCGGATCACCATGTTATATCTGTGCTCAGGGGCTAGCAATATTGGACTCCGAAGCTCAGAGCCACCTCGTAGACAGTTAAGTGTTTAGTTAAGCCAATTATATGTGATTCTTCTATCGCCAATGGAGAGCATTAGATGCACTAGAACAGGTTGCCCAGAGAGTTGGTGGAAGCCCTATCCCTGCAGACATTCAAGGTCCGGTTGGACAAGGCTCTGAGCAACCTGATCTAGCTGTAGGTGTCCCTGTTCATTGCAGTGGAGTTGGACTACATGACTTTTAAAGGTCTCTTCCAACTCAAATGATTCTGTGATTCTATGATTCCAACGGTACGTTCATATTATCCTTAAAAACAAGTGCCTTCTTAAGACAAGATGCCTGATTTTGCAAAGACTGAAGATAGGCAACGTGATTCCCATCGCAGACAACCATCAATCCATGGACAAGTAGGTCAGATGAGAATAAGTTGTGACACATGTTCAGAGCACGGGTTGAATTTTTCACCTCCAGATTTATCTCAAGATATTTTAACCATTTTTTTACTTTGCCCCTCATGATAATATTAAAAATACACTATTCTATGCTGCTGCTTTATTACCTGGAATGAAGACAATTCTGACAATAAGTAGGTGTTCCTTACGTTGGCATTTGGCTTCTCACGAAACGACCTACGTATCTTTGAAAAAGCACAAGATACCCCTAAGAAAACCAAAGGACATCATGTCTCAGTATGTCAGTGACTGGGATTTGGGATAAAATATATGGCTTCAGACTTCCTCAGGGACTTTCTGAGCTTTACCATCTTTTAGTTGTCATTTGGAGGAACAAACATTACTGCATCTACATGCACCAAGATCTTTTGCTGCGCTCCAGTCCAGAAGTTGCATAATCACATTAGAGCATTAGTACTTCTGGAGAAGCCTAACCGTGCAAGACTTATGGGGCTTTATGGTTTCCTGACAGGAGCTGGCTCACATCCAGGCAGCTAAAAGCTTGCGTGGAAGACGCTGGGTCTGTCTGCGCTGCTCATGCAGGCATGACCTTAGTTACCTTTAAATTTGCAATGAAATATCTGACCCCTTTTAAGGAAGGACAGTAGGCAACAATTTTGTTTGACCACATTGTCAGAGCAACTGTAATTTAGCTTACGAAAAGAGTGAATGTTGTTGGCCAAGTTCTTGCTTTCCAGCAAACAGCAAAATCACTGTGTTTTAAGAAACCAGTTCCAAATAGTGAGAGTAGCTCAGATTGCAGGTTGTGCATCCAGGCTCCGGGAAAGGCAGGTGGATAGAGATGGAAATAGTGTCAATAAAAGCAATATATATTGAAATTAACAGAAATCACAGGGAAAATGCCAAGAGCAGCTGAGATGTTCCAAGCTGTGCACCTACTGGAGTTAACTTCCAGCAAGTCAAGGGCATGAAGGGAATGAGGGAACACTCTAGGACAGTGACTGAGGATGTCAGATGAAGTGCTTTCAAATTAATTCCAAGTAGAAGAAATTTTCAAAAGCACGTATAGTATATTGGTCCTCAGCCTCATTGCCTTTGAAAACTCCTCTTGAAGTCCCACGGAGACCCTGACCTTGGCCCTTCATAAAGCAGTTAATACCCATGAAGCTGAATGTATGTCACAAAGGCAGGCATTCCCCCCTGCACACCCAGGGGAATCAAGGCACAGGAGCAAAGCAGATCCTCAGCGGCAGAAACGTGGCCTAGAAATTACAAATAGAGATCTTATACTTGTCTCAACCACTTGTCCTCATCTTGTTTCCAATCCAGATACCAAACCCAGACTGCCATACCTGCTCCAACAGGCACAGAAGCCTCCACTGTGGTCTGTATGCTAATTTTCTGAATGCTAAGCACCTTACACAATTTTGTGGTATTTATTACACTTTATAAGTTTCTTCTTTCTTTTACTGGTTCTGCTGGTCTGCCCTTTCAAGGCATAACACATTTTTCAAAGGTCAGACTATGTCACTCCCTTCTGACTTTAAAAACCGTAAGCTTTTCAAGCCAGCATTTTCTGGCTTAAAAACTTTAAACTCATATGAGGTTTCAGTGGAAAAAAATGCTGCAACTGAGTAAAAGTCAGTGCCTCTTTTCTTCTTCCTATCTCTTTTTTATGTTGTTCTTCATATACAGTAAAAACTTGGTCTCTCAAGCTATGGTAACCAGTCCCAGCAACGAGGCTGCATTTCTGCTTTGGGGATGGTTATGTTCTTTATTTCCAGCTATGAGCGCTTGCTGTCAAATTGCATGTCATTTTTATTTAATATGATTCTCTATCAAACTGATTCTCTGTCTCGCATACCTTCCTGTCTTCCAGCTGGGCATTTTTTAAGCAGTGATTTGCAAAACATTAAAGCAGGCATATAAATAAATTACTGTCTGGAGAGTGAGTCATCATTATTTAATAGGAGACTGTATCATAAGCAGTGGTTGCATATTGGCAGAGCAGACCCATGATGCCTTCAGTTTTATCCCACCATTTTCTGTTGCTCTCCACCTTCCTGGAAGCTTGCCCTGCTCTGTCTCATCCCATGATATTTTGCCTGCTGGTAACTGAAGCTCTTTCTCTTCATCCCTGCTGTTACAACAGCTAAGGGGAGGACAGAGAAGCACAGTAGGACCTGGGGCACAAGTGCTACCCTGCGGTAACTTGGGTTCAGGAGACAGCTGATGTTTAGACCCCATTAATCACTAGTTGCTTGTGAGCTGGAGGGCACCCAGAGATGAGACTCTAGATGCACACTAACGTGCTTTAAAGTCTTCCTTTAAAGAACTTATGGCGTATTGCTGATCCTGAAAGCTTGTTGGGCCCTGGGATCAGGCTGGAAGCCTATTTAACTGAAAAAGTCCATATGCCCCAAAGTAGCTCCAAATCGTGGTTACACATTTACAATTTCTATGGCTTTGAGGCCTAAATTCAAGGAATTCATCCTGAGGAAGAGCTGACTTTGATTTTACAATGTGCAAAGAGAGGGAATAGTGCCATAAGGATCAATTTGTGCAGAGACAGAGATCCTTCTCTCTTCTAGTAGCTCCACTCACTTAGGTCTCCCAACATCATTAGTCTATTTTTTCTCATCCAAAACTCTGCTACATAGAATGGTGCAAGGAAGATACCATTGAAACAAACCTCACATGCTACTCCTTCCCCTGTCCCAGCTTATGGCCTAATTTTCAATTATTTTTATATCTATTTAAGCCCAGACCAACTCACTATGCTCAGATGCACTGTTTGGTATCCAAAAACATTCAGCAAGTGTCAATGGACATCAGTGGATGCAATTTTTTCCACATGGAGCAATTCATCATAAAGCTTTGCTTCATGTGCGTTTCCACGTCAGACGCCATTTTGTCAGACTGCTCCTCTGCTGCCATCTGTCTCACAGCAACAAAATGGAACAGAATACTGGTGGGAAGGTTCAAACTCTACTGCCATCCCACCAACATCTGCCTCTAATGTCATAGGCCAATAAAATAAAAATAGGAGACATTACATTCGGAGCAGTTGTTGTACTTTGCATCTATTACTAACGTAGGGGAAATATTTGGTCATGACCTGAACTGGTGATGGAGAACCTGGAGTAAAGGGTGTGGCTGGCCTGGGGAGCACAGGCAAATTGTTTGCACCTGTGATCCCACATGACTGCCCTGGGCTCATTTAAGGGCTGGCCATGGAGAGAGGTTCATCTCTTTCAGAGACTGGCAACTTTTTGGAGGAGTGTTGCCTTGGTGGGAGGCTGCTGTCCTTGGTTGGGTGAGTAAAAAATTTTTATGAAATCTTTGTTTATGCTTCTTGTTAAGACTTACAATATTTTGCCTGGGATTGTGAAGAACCTGTCTGAAGCAATTTTGCTTCTTCATTTGCAAAACAGTCAACTATGGAAATCCTTGTTCTTAGGAATGGCCGTTCTTCCTACTTGGGGGATGAAGAACAAAGTGAGAGATAACTATTTTGCCTTTATTCCTCTGCAGGCTGCAGAACAATGACAGGATCCCTTCTCTTTTATCCTCCAGCCTCTCCCTTTCTTTGGCTAAGAGCAAGCATTGAAAGTACCTTTACCCTCAACACAAAAAAAAAAAGTCCTTTTAAAGTAAGCAGAAAAGAATAAATAATTAGCAACACTTTTAGAAATGATTTGAACTAAGTTGTTTTCTACTAGCAAAGATAATTGTCCTAATAAGCTGTTTGCATTTGGTTATGGTTTATCTGGAAATAGGAATTGTTAAAATACACTGACAACAGGACAACCAAAGCCACTAATGAGGTGTAATTATAACATAAGATATAAAAATAATTACAGCTTATACGCTGACAAGACCTTAACAACCTGCAGTGAGCTAATCTCATGGCATTGCTCACAAGTGCTAGTACTCAGTGCTCTTTCTGAGCTAAATGCTTAGTTGGATAATACATTTTCCTTCCCTAAGTTCTCCCTACAACTAGATAGAGCATTCGTCATTTCCTGGCAGTATTTAAAATAGGATTTTAAAAGACCAATTGAAACCTATAATTGAAACCTATTTGCCCTATAGCCCATGATAATGACTATTACTGCATAATGTGAGTATATATATTTTATGTACTGAGAAGTGCCTGTATCCTTCTAATGCACTTGCATCCAGTGCTAAACTACTGTGAAGGTTGATGATATTTTGCAGGAAAGATTGAGGAGTATATGCACTTCTCATTTAAAAACCCACCTGGTGTTGATATTCATGTAATAAACTTCGTAAGCAGGTGATAAATTGCATTTTTGTGCCTTCCTCACCTGCACTGTACCCTTCTGTCTATTTCCCTCTCTGAGTTCCTTCCGACTTACAAAATCTTTGAACGGCTTCAAGCAGTCAATGTATTAATTTAAATATAAACATGTAAATCTTCTGGGGATTTTTTCTCTTTTGTCTAAATGGTATTTTTCTTTCCTGAGCTTAGGGTGCTCTCAGTTGGATGCAGAATCAACAAAATGTTTCTATTCAAGTTGAAAATTCAATTTCTTATGATTCATTGAGTCCATAAGAAAGTAGGGGATTTTTGCTGTTACAAAACAAAGATCTCCAGCTCTATAGCAGGTGCAGCATTTACATCTAGATCCCAATCTACAAGAGATACAATGTGTGTTGTGCTCCAATTATGGGAAGAATTGTTTCATTTTGTTTTGCTTTAAGTGTTTTCAAACATCCTCTCCTATTTCTCCTGCCCCTTGTGTCTTTTTTGTCTTTTATAACTGGACTAATGGTAGCCGAAGCTCGTAACCATAAGTATGGACAGTCCTACTTCACTCTTCCTCGTGTTATAGCTGTCCAAAAGTTAAGAGATCCTGTGAATAGGAACATCTAGTACACTTTTTGTTCTAGCCATGGGGAGATTAAGATTTGCTGTAAGGAAATGATTCCCCACCAGAGGGTGGGAGGCACGGAACAGCCTCCCCAGATCAGCGGGCACAGCCCTGTGCTGTTGGAGCTCAGGGAGCACTGGAATATGTTTTGGGGTTGGTGCTGTGTGGAGCCAGGAGTTGACAGCAATGATTCTTGTGGGTCCCTTCTGATGTGAGATATTCTAGGAGTATATGATTTTAGGGCTCGCTAGCTGTCAGGTGCTTCGTATGAATGAATGCCAGTTTCCTACTCACTGGTAGGAAAATATCTCTTGTCAGAACCTCAGATGGTACAAATAGGTATATAATGGAGGCTGACTGACTTCAGCCAGCTGTTGATCTGAAACGAAGTGTTTCAACATTGAAAACTTTCCATTTCTGGGTGGATGGAGAAGAGAAACAACATATGATGTGAACAGAAAATCTAGAAATAATTATTTTTGAGAGTGGGGGAAAAACATGTTAATTGTGCTTCACTAGTAGTCTTGAATTTTCAGGACTAATCCAAGATCACTTTTCTTCCATTTTAGTGTTTAATATAGATGCTGTAATTGAGATCATCTCCATAATATCAGAACACTTTTCAGTGTCACACTTATCAACATAATGTTTGCCACGTTTGTTCTTTTGTCTCTGTAGGGTCTGTTTTGTTTTTATCATACCATTAATTAGGGTATGAGGAGGCTGAGTGTCTTTTAGTAAATTTATATATTTTCAAGGAAAGATTCAAAACTTACAGGGGGGAAAAGTAAAAACCAAGTATCTGTCACTTTGACAGGAAGATGGTTAGATTTATAAGGATAATGTCCTAGCCTCAATGAATTTACTGCACACCTGAGCTTTTACTGTATTGAAGAAACTCAGTGTGGAAATGAAATGAACCTTCTGGCCATTATATTTGCTCTGGAGATTTACATGGCCTTTTAGTTATTCCGAGGCTACATCTAAAGCCTTGAAGACGAGAGTTTGAGTGTAAAATATCTTATTTTTTCTTTAAACATGTAGAACGTTCCTGATGCATATATTTTGGTCAAAAATTAGTCTTAATCAATGGTTTAGATGGGGGAAAAAGTCTGACAGCTTTCATATATCCTTACTTAATCCTCATACTATCAAAAATGCTTCTTAAAGTAATCAGAAAGCAAAGCTAAAGTGCCTGAGAAAAGCAAATTGATGAAGAGACAAATATCTTAACAGAGACAGCCAGAAAGGTGGGGGGGAAAGGAGGGAAGAGTTGAGAAGGGTGGGTGATAGATGGAGAAAGTGTATACAAGAGCCTCTGGGCAAGATTTTCACTGAGGAGCTTTTCCCTACCAACCACTTTCAAAATGAAAATACTGAGCTCCCTCATAGCCCTGAGAAGGGGAGAAAATTCATTTTCAATTTTCTTCTAACAGAAAAATGTCATTTTGTCCTTTGGGATGTCAACACTGGCACTGAGTGAACCTGACTTTCTGTTGTTCTTACAGTGCTACTTTGGTTACTAGTTGTTGTCAAATCCTTCTTGCAGTGAGTCAGGCTGTTGGCTGATGCCCTGACAGGAAAATGGTGAGGCACTCACCAGAGGTCCCTTTTAGCACAATGGTTCTTTGGTGCAGGAGGAATGGAGAGCTAGAGAATAAATTATCACAGAGGGAGTTGATGGAAGATATAATATTTGCTCATGGGGATAATCCCATGATTTCTTCATGAGACTTTTATAAAGCACAAAACTTCTGTTGTATGAGTTTAAGGTCTTATATTGTGGGGCAAGCTAGGAGTTGTCCTGTGTGCCTCTAGAAGAGGAGAAATAAGCTTGGACAGGGGTCTAATTACAAAGGAAGAAAAATTCTAGAAGTTCCTTCTATTCTGAAGGGTAAAGGGTGGGGTGGCTAGAATGAAGATAGAAAAGTACATTTTGTCCTTACTTTTTTTGGTGTATTGAATGGATGGGGGGGAGGGAATGCAGCCTCTGATACCCCAGACAACTGAAGGCAGCAGAGACATGTGGAAGGACAACACCGATTTTCTGAATCTATTTTGGCCAGGTACCCCAAACAAGACATGATACAGAAGTTATCACTAATTCTGCTTATGCTCTGTACAGTCAAGATAGTCATACACAGAGAGAATCTTCTCTTGAATAATGCTACATCTGTCAGAGGATGGAGTTACTGCCTTTCACTGAACAGTCACTTCCAGAGAAGACAGAGTCATGGGACAAAAGAGTGAGACACAAAGTCAAACTCTGTTACAAGCACTTCATATTTGGTTTCTGTTTCTTCTCCTTCTAACTTTCTTGGAGAGTAATCATATTCACAAACACAATTTAGCTGTTCATTACTATGCAGATGAATCACAAATCAATCTTCCTCTTACAAAATTGATTCTTCCTACTCAAGCTGACATCTTGACCTCTCAGTTCTTCTACTGTCAAGCCAAACTTTAAGTAATTAAGATAGATTTCTTTGTCTTTCCTCCAAATCTTCTCTGTTACTTATTTTCTAGATCTGTGGATGCAATTGCTCCTCTGCCTTTTATTCAGACCCATTTTCATTCTTTTCTCATACTTCTCTCTGACTCAGTTCTCTCCTTTTATTTTCAGAGCTAATCCATCAATGCCAAATCAGTTTCCATCCACCTATTCTTTCCATATATTATTGTGCTCAATGGAGTCTTGATCAGTGGTGTAGGGCTGGAGTTGTGACAGCCATAAAAAGTATAGGTAACAGCTGTAGCTTTGGTAGAAATTTAATTTTGGACTCAAAGTTTTTTCAGCTTTATCCTCTTGAGACAGTAAGAGGATGGATCAATCCAGACCAACTCATTTTCAGTCCGTTCTTTCAGCATGAACTGACATAACTCACAGTGACATCTGTGGGAGCAGAAGAGCACAAAACATTTTAAGCTCAGTTGGAAGAAAATAATGTATGTTGCTATTTTGTTTCCATCTATTGATTCATGCCACCTCCTTTTGTTTTTTTTTTTGGTTGGTTTTTCTTTTTTAATTGCCTGTATTTTAGGAAAACACAAAAAAGCAATACCTACAATAGGAATGGTTTTTCTGCTTGTGCACGTAGGTGGAAATTCCTATGTCAGTGAATCCTAATAGCAGGCATCTATTTTTACAAACTTGGGTTGTTTATACAGCCAATTCAAACTATAGTACAAGAGTCAAAAATATGCCAAACATTTCCTAACTTACAAAAACTGTGATTAAACTCAGTTAGGATTCAATACACTCTGTAGAGGTTAATTAAATTTTTATAGATTTATTCTTCATTCAGCTCTGTAAAAGGCTGTTCTGTTTAGCTATCATTGCCAAGTTGATGATGGGAGAAATTGAGAACCCTGATCTACATCAATCTTGTGTGTTGCTAGACATGGAAATAATTTGCAGAATATCACTATGGCGTGAAACAGGGAAAGAAGAAAGAAACAGAATTACAGTTGAAAGACGTTTGGGTGCTCTGTGGGCTACTGGGAATGCTAGAAAAGCACAACGGAGATATTGAAAACTTCTCTCACTGGGAATTAGCTACAGAAGAACGAATGCTTTTCGTCTTCCATTCAGGTAAAATGGATAACCGCTTCTCCACCGAGGCTAAACAAGAGTGGGATGTGGCTATGTAAATTCTGTGAAGATAATATAGTTAAAAACAGTAATCAAGAACAGTTGCTTTCTGGAAAGCCTACTACATACTAGGATACTTGCAGTAGTAATATCAATTACTCCAACATCATCTAGAAACCCAAGCAGGGATGAGTGTTTTCTTGAAATAGATGTCACACAGGTGGATAGCAAAACAGTCAATATGCCAGGAGGATTGCAATCAATGTATTGTATACAGAGCTGGTGGTTGTGATGAAATAAATAAAATAATATAAAAAAGAAGGCTGAAAGATTAAGACAACAATATTCAGTACAAAGAGTGCTTTGAATGTGAAACCTTCAGTTTCTGCTTAATCTACTCTGTATATACCCTGTGCAGCAAAGCTGAAAATATCAGGTCCAACTCTGTTCAAAGCACTATGGCATGTGTTTGATTTTTAGTTTGTGATGAAGTGTTCTGCTAAATATGGATTAACTGCTGAATGTGAGCCTGAGGATGTTGTTAAAACAGTGGTTAGAGGTGATCCAGTTAATGTTAATTATTAAAAAGCTTTTAACAGCATTCCTTACAAGAAGCTCCTTAAGAAACTAATCTATCATGGGGTGAAGTTCTGCCTGGGGTTGAAAATCAGTAGAAAGATTTAAAAAAAAAANCCATCGAAGGACAATTGTCACAAGAACCCACAATAGGAATAAAACTGTATTTTGTCTGCAGGGATATTAAATTCATACAATTAGAAGGCAGAAAAGTATCTGGGAACAGTTTTATTTTCCAGAAGTTATTAAAAATCATGGATTGTTTTCTTCTTTAGTTTTTCAAGAAGGTGCAGATAATGATCATCCCAAATATTTCTGCTAGGCTATTCCTGTCTCAAAACTACGTCTAACAGCTGAGCTCCTTGGAGGGTAGCTCTTGCTGTCTCCTTTTTAAATTTGGAAAGTATCTTGCATAGTCCTGGCAGTAGCTGAGACAAATACCCATAAAAATTGTTAATAATCTGGAATAAGGCCTTTGGCAAAAAAAAAAAATTTTGCTGCTAGGAAAAGTGTGTTGTATATGACAAAATCTAGATCAGTTAAGATTAAGTAAGACTTTGGAAAACTCTAGATGCCCAGATGCATTTTGCACAATGTTCATGGCAGATGGAATTCACTATAGATAAATTCAAGGTGATACACACTAGGAAGGACAACTCACCTGCTCATACACATAGCTGAGTCATAAATTAGCTGTAATCACTCAAGAAAAAGATCTTGCTATCACCGAGGACAAGTCCATGAAAACGTCTGCTTAGTGCACAGCAGTGACGAAGATGCAAACAAAATGTCAAGATGTATTAAGAGAGGGTTATGATGTTAGGCTGGAAGCATTGTAACTCCATGGCTGTGCATGATATGCACTCATCTTGAACACTGAGCCCAGTTAGGGTCACCCTACTTTAGAAGTAATTTACTAGAAATAAAAAGGATTCGGGGGAAGAAAAGGCATGATCAAGTAAGGGGCTAGGAAATTTTCTAGGTGAGGATAACATTAAAATACGTAACAAAAACATAGATTTAAAAGTTCATTTTCCCTCTCCTAGAGTACATATTACAGAGTTGGCCACTGTTTAAAACACAAACTGGCAGAAGTTGCTTCTTGAGAATTTATCTACGGTTAACATTGTACAACCTGTGCCTGCAAAAACAGAGTTCAGAAAATCATTTTCAAAAATAGCTGTCAGTAGCTTTACAACTTAGAAGTAGGTAATACGAAGAAGGAACATAATTAACCAAAGAGATGCCAGCCAAATGGCAGATGAAGACATCAGTGGTGGGGGGGGGGTTATTGAATGTATTTCATATTCATTAAAGATTCTGTTTTTCATTCTGTGATTTCTCCAATTTTTCTAGTGTATCCTAGAGAATTTTGTGCTATCTTCAGTGGATGTATCATGCGTGGAGATGTGTCATAGCTAGCGTATGTAAAGTACATCAGTGGAAGAGCATACTAACAAGAAATTACATACATCATATACGTATGTACATCACTACCATGCTGCATTACTCTGTTTTTTTGACATACTATTGGATTGCTTCATTGTGCTATGTTATGTTTCTGTGCTGGATTGCTTTAGAATAAGCTACTTGAATCAGTGATAAATGTATTGGCATCGCTCTATAAAAAGTCTTGCAGCAGAGTCTTGTGGAAGTATTAAAATAAAGGTGTTTAAGTGTTAAAAGGAGAAAGTTAAAATCAGAAAATAGAGAGAGAAAACTTAGACTGCGACTTGGCAAACGAGAGCAAAGCCCACATCCTTCAGCAAATGTAATGCACAGGAAAGAAGTTCAGTGAAGGAAAGGAATACAAGCCGAATACAGTTTTGAGAATTATTTCCTGACAAAAATGTTTTAAGGATCTGAAGCACAAAAATCTATTTTGTGCTATTCCATGCAGTTGATCATGCACTCCTTCAGGCAGCAAAAATCCTATTGACAAAACAAGATTTATGGGCAGAGACCAACAATGGGATCAAAACTGAGGTACCAACCCATTAAAATCAGAGCAAGGCATGAAACGCTTTTTTTTTTTTTTTGCAAAAATGTGTGCAATTTGTAAAATGTTCCTGTGTACGCAGAGATAAGCTTCAAAACAATATTAACTATGGGAAACTATAGAGAAGAGAGAGGTCCCAGGTAAATCTCCCTGTTAGGAGAGTAGAAAGGAACAGACTGAAAGATAAGTCCTCCTAAATCCTAACTGTTCACTCAATTTCATGTAAAGCAAAATCTAACAGATTTCCATATGAGTTCATGATAACACCTGAGAGATTCAGACACATTCAAGACAAGCTCAGGGTCTTCCTGAAACCTCTTCA
Source organism: Penelope pileata (assembly GCA_013396635.1). Lineage (NCBI taxonomy): Eukaryota > Metazoa > Chordata > Aves > Galliformes > Cracidae > Penelope > Penelope pileata. The sequence goes on from WBMW01001714.1 coordinate 195,011, forward strand.
GAAGGCCTGGCACAAACAAAAATGTGGATGAGAGGAAACAAAGTTTTGGTGCATGTTGCTATGTTATAGCAACTGTACTTCAAATAAGGCAGAACTAAATTTGTATAAATTACTGGTTCTAGCCTAGTTATGTTTAATTATTAACTTCAATTACTGTTATATATATTGTTATATAGCTCTGAGCTGGGTCAACAATCTCATCTGTTTAATATTGTATGTTCAGAAATATTACAAGTAGTTGCATCATCCTGGTTAACGTTGTTCTATTCATCAGCTAAACCACAATCACTGGTCTTTTGCATACTCTTACTGCAAAAAACTCCATTGGCAAAAAAAAAAAGGGGGAGGGGGGCAAAAAAATTATCCGGAACCAACTTAATTCAAACAAACACCATTTACTCTGTATGTATAAGGAAGGGAGCCCACCTATGGTCATGTGCTGTTCTTGAAGGCTTTCAAGACCTGAATAGGCAAAACTTTGAGCAATCTAGGCTGATACCATAGCTTACCTTACTCTGAGCAAGTGATTGTACTAGAGACCTCCTGAGCTCTCCTCCAACCATGGTGATTTTAATGATGGTGTCTTGCTGAGAAGACAACCCATAGCTTGAGGTAAAATACTGCTTGCTGTTGCTTGTATTGAGTTTTGATGATTTTGTTATGACTTACGTCACTGAAAACTGATACAAATTGACTCTCAACAGTGAATGTTTGCCTAGGCAGCTCTGGAAAGTAACTAATTAAAATAAACTCACTTGCATCACAGACAAAGCAGTTGTTTCCCAGGGGCCTAATAAGAAATAGTTTCTGCATCAAAGAATCTGTCTGTTAAGGATGGTCACATTATGAAGGAGTTTTGCTAAATATCTTCAGTTCATTGCACTTTCCCTTGCTTCACAGAAAGGCCTGTATTTCCAGCATCATCTTATCACTTCAGCTAGCTGTAGCATTTCTTTGTCATTCGTATGACATTCAGCAGTTACGATGTCTGTGGAGAAAAGGACATCACGTACAGAATCATAGAGTGGCTTAGGTTGGAGGGAACCTTAAAGATCATCCAGCTCCAACCCCTACACCATGGGCAGGGTTGCTGCCCACCACACAGCTTGGGCCATCAGTGAACTGTGACCCACTGCGTAGCTTGTTGATGAGGATGCTGAAAACATGTTGATATCTAAAAATGGAGAAAAGTTTTTGCTGAATTTTATTCTGAAATGTTACCCGTTCAGTTTTGTTGGATTCCACGGCTCTTGTACATTCTCAATTTATATTCATCTTGTGCATTGCCTTTTAACAAAAGGTCAGCACCAAAATCAAGCTGTCACCATGAGAGCATCCCGTGCCCACAGCCAGCGGCAGCTATTGACAGCAGTGGTTACCTCATGACTATAAACAATGAGACATTAGAAGACAGTATTGAGTACTGAAGACCATCATTAAATAGGAAGTAAAGGTTTTGCTCAGTAAATATACTTTTAAAGTTAGAGACTGCCTTCATAAAAGATGGCTGGAAAGCTGCTGTCCTCCTGTTTTGGTAATATATGAACAAAATAATGTACAGATTATACTTTAGCCTTTGCTCTCCTTCTTTCGCTGGGATGCTAGAAATCTAGAGATGTTTCTCTGACCTCTGGCTCATTAATGTGTTGAAACAGACAAATGACATTACTTACACATACAGCACCTCATAGTGCTGGGTTTGTGGGATTCGTTTGCCATTCTCTATGCCACACAAAAGTAAGAGGAAGGAAGGATGAAGGGGATCGAACTGACAAGCTAAAAACTGCTGCTAGTCAGTTTCTAGGTTTAGATTTCTTAATTAAAATTTTTTCCCTAATCATTATGAATCACGGATACTATTGTATAAGTAGTTAGGGAAATAGTAGATAAGCTTGATAGCCTTATGTATTATTCTATCTGGCTATGATTTTCTAGATGGAAATAAGAATTTAATTTTTTTCACTAATCACTATGCAATAGTTTGGCTAGCTTATTAAATAACAAACAAACGTTACAACCAGAGTAGTTTACTTCCTTAAATTCTTAAATATTCTCCTTTTTATCAGTGGTCTTCTTTCCTGATCAATTGATCAAGAGAAGTCTCACTATTTTGCAAACAGCATCCATACTTTTGTCTTTATTTTTTAATGGACGAACTTATGCTTATAGTCAACAATTTGTAAATGCCTCAGTTCTTTCTCTACGATAAACTGAATGAGAGAAGATTTCCATGCAGTATCTACTCTGAGGCACTCAGTGGGCTGCAGCTCTGCGTATTCAAAGCAAGATGCTAGTGTCAGTCTTATTCCAGTTTGAAAGCCGTGCTGTCACTCTAAGTCAGCTTACCTCTCCTATATATTAAAATCCTATGTGAGAAATATTATATGGATTTCGCTATAGCATCTAGTCACAGAGGTAAACTCAATGCTCTAGGGATAGGTTGAGCGTGTTTCATTTATCCCTGCCAAAGTCTGGTCTGCCCATTTTCTAAAATATACAGTGGTGACTAGTTCCTCTTCTTGCTTGGTCTGATACAAAATTACCCCTTGTGGGAATATTTTTCTACTTCTAGACTAAACGTTCCTTGAGGAAAACATAGCAGATCATCTCTGACCCACCTTTTTGGTGTATATCACCATCTTTGTATGATGTATTTCTACAATAAGAACACCCTTAGTTCAGCCTGGAGCAGAAAAGGCTTGAGGCACCCTATCAAATGTCCACAAAGCCCTACCAAATGTCCACAGAGGACAGAGCTGGGCTCTGCTCGGTGGTGCCCAGGGTCAGGCCCAGAGGCACTGGGCACAGCCTGGAGCCCAGGAGCTCCCCCTGCCCATCAGCAGCACTGCTGTGCTGGGTGGGTGCTGAGTGCTGGCACAGGGACCTGAGAGGGGTGCCATCTCCTCCCCAGGGACCTCCAAACTCCACCTGGCATGGGAATGGACACCCTGCTCTTGGTGTCCTTTTCCGGAGTAGGGTGGGGCCAGAGGGACCCCAGGGTCCCTGTCAACCTTAACCATTCTGTGATGAGTCAACTGTTTTTGGCAAACTGAACCAAGCCTCCAGGCTTTGGAGTATCCCAGTTTCTGTCAGTCAGAGTGGCTACTCATTTCTGCGTGTAATCTTTCTCTGTTTACCATTATGTATCTTTCTGTTCTCCCTTTGATCATCTCATGGTGCAGAGAGGGCCCTGCTCCTGCATGTCCCAAAATTGTTTTCACTGATGCACTAAATCTAATCACATGCAAGAATGAGACATGGCCACAACAGGATACAATCCACTAGCAGAGTGATTTTTTTTGAAAAGAGCTTTCCAAAATGTTTGTGAGAGCACTCCCATTGAGACTATTCTGGCATGCTCACAGCAATTGGGAACCTTTTGTTTTCTGCCCTCATTGTGAAAAATATCAATGCATCCACCTGAATGTTCTTGAACAAAACCTCAGCAACAGTGATCGGTCTTTTATTTGCATAAATATTTGCAATGTTTTTCTTCTCTGTATTTGTCCTGCTCTACTACACAATGTTACAATTAATTATGCTTGTATCAAAGTTGCTTTAAAAATAAATGTATATAGTCATTGGCTTCTTTTAATCTGTGTATCTCTTGTAGACACTTTTCTGGGACAAAAATATGATCTGTTAACTTGTACATCAGAAATGAAGCATTACTTTTGTACGTATTTTCGGAACAGTACTGGCATTTCTTGAGTCTGTTACGATTGGGGAAAAAAAAGGGGAAAAATGAGAGCATTTACAGTTCTGAAGATAAAACACAAAAGCAGTATAGCGTTATATTACAGACTGGTATGATAATGCCTCACCACTAACCCAAAGAAACTGTCACAGCACTGAGTTTAATATTAGCTGCTTTCAGCATAAGAAACTTAAATGAATGGACACATCGAGAGCCAGTAAAGTAGTTAAAAAAAATAGTTTAAAAACTGGAGTAGTCCCGGTCACTTCAGCAGCGCAAATGGGCAAAACAATTATGCTTCTCTCATTAAACACATTGCACGGAAGAAGAAGGATAACTCAGAAAGTAAACATGTTTTTTGATCATTTTGGAGATATTCTACAGATATCTAAACAGAATTAAACTCACTGAGGTTAAATGTGAGTACAATTAACTACAAAACATCTTTAAGAAAAATGAGTCATTGAGCCATGAAATTCTCTCCTAGAGGGCATTTTCAGCAGAAATCAACTGCAGCCCATAAAGCTCTGGTTTCCACCTGTGAGATTTGCATTATAGCTGAAGCATGGCTACATATAAAGCATTACATGCACCATTGCAGAGAGCAGGTACTCAACAGCTGATGTGGAGGTAGAGATACCCAACCTTGGAAGTCCATGCTCTGGCTTTGATATTCAGAAGCAAAAACATCTCAGATTTCAGTTTCTGCCTGCTCCAGGGTAAAGAGACAGCAAATCAAACCCTGTTTTCTAGCATTTGGCACCTTTTTGGTCTTACAAGTCCCGTCAGCCTTGTTTCAATTTCCTGCAGTTCAGGGAAGGAGAGGATCACAGAAAGATGACTCCACTCACTGAATTGATTATTTGAGAACTCCAAGCTCAATATATTGCTGGTCTGTTTGTCTTCAGAGCTGTTGTATGATGAGCTAATGCATGGTTTCTATGGTATTTCTGCTGCATTCTAAAGATGGGTTTAATTCTCTTTAAAGACTCTTTTATTGCTTTCTTCATATTTTGACGTCTTTGATCAGTTCAGCCTTAGGGAGTCAGTATTACTTGTGCCTCAGTTTGTACAGACTTGAGGAGGAGTAAAACTGATGCATTATAGGAGTATATCGTGTACAATGCCAGAGTTAGATGCATATGCTATGTCCTTACATTAAAAATGTATAAATAAATAAAAGGAATCTACCAAAATACCTTCCCCTTCTTTGAAAAATACGATCAGGGTTCATTGTGGTCCTTTAAAACTGTACTGTGGCACTACTCGTTCCTAGAAGTGTTCAGGGTCAAGTTGTATGGGGTTTAGATCAAACTGATCTAGTAGGAGCTGCTCCTGCCTGTGGCAAGTGCTTTGAGCTGGGTGGGTTTTAAGGTACCTGCCAACCCATACCATTCTATGATTCTACCCATGTTTCACAAGGTGTAGTGGTAGCTAAAGAATTCAACGTGTAAGCAAAAGACTTAGTGCACTGCTCATTTCACTCTGGAAGTGTTTCAGCCCACACTGTGCTCCTCACAAAACAGAAGTGTAATCTTTTTCGACTTGACCTTTACTGGATACTTGGTTCTTCATACGTGATGCTATTATATGTGTCTCTAACCTAGTGCTTCATTTGATGTAGGAATGTTTGGGTTGTAGTTGTTTTCCTGGGACAGCTCTGTAGTTTATCAGGTAACATAACAAACGGCCCAGATAACAGGGAGATGAGTTGTAATTACTTTATGTGACCTACCAGCAAAAATTTGCAGTCATCTCTTTTTTTTGAACGATTATCTTGCCTGGCCCCTGACTTCCACATTCTTGATTGTAAAGACTAGTAGCTTCAAAATAAAATGTACTAAGCCCATAATATTCCCTATTGATCACATATATGACCCATGTGTGTCCATTGGTGGTTATTGTTGTCTTCTGCAAGGTGGGATAGGTGAGATTGAAAGTTCTCGACATGGGGCTGACTTGAACTCAGGACTCACACCTCTTGAGAGTACTGTCCAGCAAGTTACTATGTTTTAAGGTAAAGGTCATAACTGTATCTATCGGTGGGCATCCTATGGAGGTATTTGTTAGCTCAGGGTCCTCAACATTCCTCGACTCTTTTCAAGCTGAAGCCAAAGAAACAGGTTAAACTCCTTGTTACAGGTGGATCTATATGAGGACCTATACGTTACAGATGCTCTTAAGAAGGGTTAGAAAAAGAGCTGGGAGTTATAATTTGGGATCTAAATGCTTCAGTTTTACAGAAGTTCTTGAGTTTATGTCCCTTATTTGTATTTGTCTTCCATTATAAGCAGTGGAGACATCTATGTCATGTTCTCCAGTGTTTTCAGGCTCTCCTGCTACTTGCTGCATTATGTATAGACTAATAGAATCATGGAATCCTTAGAGTTGGAAGGGACCTTTAAAGGTCATCTAGCTGTACTCCCCTGCAATGTACAGGGACATCTACAGCTCAATCAGGTTGCACAGGGCCTGGCAGTTTGAAACTATTTCCCCTTGTCCTATCACCACAGACCCAGCTGAAGAATCTGTCCCCTTCTTTCCTATAGTTCCCCCTTAAGATACTGAAAGAGTAGATTTTGGATGTGAGTTGTGTCAAAATGTAGGGGTGATCAATTAGTTGCCTGATGTTGAAGGGACACTACTGTGTGTATCTGTGCATATTTTAGACTTGCTGATTTTCTTTTTATCAGAAAGTCAAATAAAGCTCCAACTAATTCTTCTGACTTCAGATACCGGTATGAGCTAGTATCTACTTCCTCCTTTTCTATTTTTTCAGCTACTCTAGAGTAGTTGTTATTCACTCTGTACACTCCAGGGCAATTAAAAATGAGCAGTTCTAAGTCTTGGTTTTATTTGGATAATCTTAATATCATACAAGCATCAGATTTTCCCTGATCTCAATTGCTCCCTCTCCTGCATTACAGAACTTGGTAGCCCTCACTTCTGATTGGGTTTTGTAGCTCCTAAAATATGTCAGAACTTATATTTCAATTGTTCAATATGTCCAAATGTAACAGGCGAAAACACATGAAAATTATTTTCCAGAAAATTGAAACTGTTTCCATTTTATTGTATAGAATTAATACATATTTTTTCTTCTAGCATCCTTAAATGTTTGCAGTATCATATATTCTGCTGTAATAAATTAGCCTTGTATTTGCACTAAAAATACAGGACACATTGCAAAAGTCAATAATTCAATAATTTCAGAGGGTTTTTTTTAAAAGAGACTTTTTTAAACCCACAATTTTTCAATGAAGATGTTATACCCACAAGGGAGAAGAAAGACAAACCAAGTCTGTTTAAAAGATTTTAGAATATATATGCTTCTCTTGTATTAAAATTCTGGAGGGATAGTCCAGCTGTCCAAGCCTCTCCCATCTCATCCTTTTTAATTCTTTTTTTTTTTAATGTTTTACTTTTGATCTTGCTTTTCAGAGCAGGCACATTGTGCTGGGTGGCTGTGATAACAAGCTGATGGACACCGGGCATGCTCTGGGGAACCTGAAAAAAGAGGCAGTTCTTCAGTTCCATGAGGTTTTGCCTTGGCATTTTTGCAGTAGGGAGAAGAGCTTTCAGATAAAAAAAAAAAAAAAAAAAAAAAAAATCAGCAGTGATCCAGGAACATGTAGCTGTTTCCCTCTGGAAACTGCTGGTTGTTACAAATCTGTTTAAGGTTGGAAAATCTGCAGCTGGCAGAGACAGCACTGAGGCTTACTGTATTGTCCCTGAGGCTTTCCATCTACCGATGAACTGATAAAGGGCTTAAGTGAGTGAGCATGTGCAGGTGCTTTTCAGCCCCTCTTCCTTGTACCAAACGATGCTTTATTCTGGAATCTATTCTGGAATCTTCCTCAAGGGAATCAGTCACAAAACATATGTCACAATGGGAATGAGAGAAGCTAAATCTGGCCTGAAGAGAAGTGACAAAAATGACATACTGTACCTGAAGAAAGCTTGACACAACGTAAAGAAAAACCACAAAGAAATCAACTTTAACTCAAATTCATTTGCACAGCTACCCAAGAAAACATTTTTCACACAGTGAAACATTGCTTCCCATTCTCCAGCTCCCTGAACACACAGAGGTTAAGTGAGGTGGAGACTTTGATGGAGATGAGCAGCTTTCAGCTGCTGATGGGTGACTTGCAGATGAAGTCGCCCGTAGGCTCCAATGAGGAGGTGATGTAAGGCTAAACTGGAGAGCAAATGGAGGCAGATGTGACTGACCACAGGATGCTAATGCGAGCCACTGCCATCACAAGTGCTTGAGACAGCGTGCATCTCTGAGGCTGTCATTACTAACGACTGAGACTTTGCAGGGAAAAAGCACTTTCTTTGAATTATTACACTTGCTCTGAGTGCAAAATGCTTTGAGTTTAAATGAGTCAAAGGCAAAGAATACTGCTTGTGCTAGACATGGAAATTTCAGTCCTTCAGAGAGATGAAAAAACGCTAATGCTTAATGGCTGTGTGCACATCTAGTAATTACTAAAGAATGAAGTCTGATATTCTGATATAAGTAGTATAAGTTAGGTTATGTGAAGCTCCCACTAAATGAAGGGAATTTGGGGAAGAGAAGAACGTGCCTTCATGGCTTCTCTTTCATTTGAAAAATTTTACTCCTGGTAATGAAACAATGCTGCCTCTGCTTTAAATAAAATGGAAAATGTGCTATGTTGCTAGAAATACTTCAAAAAAACTTCTCTGAGATTAAATCTGGGAGCTTGGACCCTGGATTCTTTTTCCTGCACTGTAACAACATTGTTTGTTTCCTTGACTGAATCATTAAAACTGTAGTAATCTAGAGAAAATCTCTTGGTTCTGGGTGCCATGAACCACATACAAAGCTGCCAATTACCCAAGGTACTCAGTGCCAACAAATTTGGTTGAAATTAGTGAAGCTTGCAGATATTCACAGCCCTGTAAAGACAGAGTCCAAGAATAGAGGCAGTTATAATTAGTGAGGATATTTGAAAATGGATTCCCATACATATAAAGCAATATTGAATAAAAATAGACAGGAAAAGACTGAATCAGAACTACCTGAACATATGCTAACCATTTCATCTGATGAATGCAGTGTCACCCCCAAACCTCCTTTGTATTGAATTGATTTTTTCCATTAATCCAAACATTTTGCCTTTTTGGGAGCACCTTTTAAACACTAATTAATTTTCTTTGCATCCCTTTGGTCTGAGGATCCTTTCCATCTTTGGGGTGCTGGATCAAGGCTTTACAAAGTGAGACCACAAGGCTGGAAATATCCAGTGGCAGAGCAGAAATAGCAGATTTGGGCTGTCTGACGTCTGCTTTCCTCAAGGGACTGGAACAATAGATTAACATTAGACAAGGATTGCTTGCTGCTGGTTTATTTGTACTTCTTTGGGTTTTTTTATTTGTATTCCTGTGATTCAGCAGGGTTCAGGCATAAATGATCTGCTCTTCCATTGCCAAGAGAGAAACCTCTCCAGATTTTCAGGTGTGAACATGGTGAGTGCTGTTTATTTGGGTGCATGACAGCGTGACAAGTAGGTGTCTGCATAGCACACAGAGTAAGATGTCTTTTCAGTCAAAACTCTGTGAATCTTTCTCAGTGTCATACCGACCCTCTCATTTCAAGAGGAAATTAAAAACAGCCAATAATGTGGTGAAATGGAATACAGCAGCAGCATACCCTACCACAACACACACAGATGCACAAAGCAACTGAGAACTATTTCACTATTGTTTGTTGCAAAAAAGATAAATCCTGTAGCAAGACAGAGTTTCATTCTTTCTTTGGCTTCCTCTGGCATTTGAATCTGTTTATTCCCATAGGACACCAGGGGTGAATCTTGAAGACATTAGAGTTTATTTTCTGTTCCCTTTGATTTTGCAAGATGTGGTAGCAGAAGTACTTTGGAATGTCATAAAACCTCAGTTTTGAACACTTTTAAAAGTACAATATCAAATTATTAGGATAGTAACAAAATGGGAAGCAAGTCTCCTGAGCAAATTAAAAATTTGAAATGGTAAGAAGTAAGAGGGGGAACCCAAGGTTATTCAAGCTCAAGAGCAGTGAAAGAATGGAAAAATGCAATGGGAAGTTGCCTCCTTGTAGACAGAGGAAGATATAATCTGACCCTCAGGTTGGCTGGGTCCATGTAAGAAACACTTGTGGCATGCAAATGGAGCTTCTAACCACTTTCAAGCAAATATGTGGGGCATAGTGAAAGAAGGCGAGGTTATTTCAAAGCAGGATATAGAAAATCCAAAGTTAAGGCTAAATCTCCCACCAGAGTCTGTACTTTCATGTTGCTAGGAGTAAGGTACATTGAATATGCAGGAGACTGGAAAAGGAAAGAGCGTGCCAAATTATGTAACTCAATTGGATGCTTTTGCTCTAACTGTTGACCTGGATCAAATCTGCTGCCAAGTTGCTCATACAGAAGTCAGTGGCTGGTGTTTGTGCAGACTGGGACACACACTATGTTCATCGCTTGCATTTTCCAGTGGAAAACTTAGAGAAATGAGAAAATAATATAATTTTACAGGTTTTATATATACAGCTATACATTAGAGCTGGAAAGATTTATTTTTATCCTACTCCATATAGTTTTGTGGCTTGTGAAATAATTTTGCTGTGAATTGCTGGAGGACAGTAACTTCTCCTTCCTCTCCCTACCGTACAACACAACTTCTCAAGTCACTTGAGCTGTAACAGCAGCACTACTCTAACATCTTTGCACTGAAGTCAAACTCACTTCTTGTATTTGTAGACGGTCATAACAATTCCACAGAATCATTGNTAAAAAAAAACACAAAAAAAAATTTATGAAAAATAAAAAAAAAAAAAAAAAAAAAAAAAAAAGGGTGGGGGGTGCAAATGAACCTATGACAGCTGATTAAAGCACAATAAATTATTAAGTGGTGATGTGAATTCTCAGCATGAATAGTATTGTAGGATGAATGTTAACATTTTACAGTGGAGTTATGTTATGGCTAAATATCAAGTTATTATTATATTATAATTCATAAATAATAAATATATAATATAATATTATATTAGATATAATAAAATAAATATATTATATAATCTTAAATATAAATTATAATTATGTAAATGTTATGGCTGAATATC
>WBMW01001714.1:205912-218095 GCA_013396635.1 Penelope pileata
TTATCAGTATCTCTGAGGTACAAGATAAATTCATACTAGACACTACGAGAAGCGTAACTTCTGTTAGAAACTGGGACATTATATTATAGTGTTATATTAAATATAAGTTAATAATAATTATTATAATTTATATTTAATAATATAATATATTTATTATGTGAATGTTATGGCTAAATATCAAATAGGCTAAATATCAAATAGCTTGGCACACCAAAGGTGTTATGCCACTCCACCAAAGTTAGTGAAATACTGCAGTGGAACTTGATCAATTTCTCTTAGCTTCCAAATAAAGTGCAGAGATTTTAAAGAAATACATAAGATGTGAAAAATCAGTTTTGTTGAAGGCAATTTCTCCAACAGAAAAATCTTTGTTGAATGCCTGTTGGATTCAGTTTTTGCATAGACTTCCAAAAGTGTTATAAATGAAACAAAGACAGAAATACGAGCCAAAAGAAAAAAATGTGCAATGTATTTACACTTCTTCAAGCATTTAACTTAGGAAGACACACCTGCATGAAAGCCAGAAGGTTCCATGTGAGTTTTTGGTGATTGCAAGTGTATGAAAGGAGTAGATAAATCACAGGTTATAAAGCACAGTCTTCAAGACCCAAAACTCATGTTTCCTGGAAAAGAATGCTTTCAGATTTGTAGATGTAGTTGAGTCTCTGGGTGAGTACAGAAGGCATAAATAAGAGATCTGGGCAACTTCCTCCTGCTGAACTTTTCTTATGATAGGCAAACATCTAAGAGTGACCTTTTTTTGACTTTTTACCCAATACTTCACATTTCCAAGGTTTTCCTGTGAGGTTGTTTTTGTTCTTACTTTCTCTGCCCCCTGTTTATTTTTGAACAGCTTCCTCTTTAAAAATTTTTAAATAATTATTTCTCTGCATGTAACCAACATGAAAGCCTAGTCTCCCACCTCAACCCATGTGGTTAGGGAGCCCTTATTTAAAATGCTTTCTCTCTTCCTACCTCCTTACTGTACAAAAACAACCCAAACAAACAAAGGAGGCTTTCTTGGAAAGTTGGCAACTATTTTCAGAGCTCCCACTGTCCTTTCTTTAAGTTTTCAGCTTGTTTGTTTAAATGTTCGTGTCTTTAGGCCTTTCTTCTTGATCTTATTGATGGAAACCATGAGAGCTGCTGTTTGTTCCAGAAAGCAGATTTATTGTTTCTTCTCTATCCCACCTATGGATTTTACTCAAATTTAAACCAAAAAAAAAAGAAAAAAAAACACTTTCAATATGTACTCTAAGTCCTGTGACTTAGAGCCCCAAGTTGTGAAATAGCCCATCTGGTGGATTTTTGCAATTGATAAGCAAGAGTGGAAGGCACTCTAAAATGTTTATGTGATGCAGACCACCAATAGCTGATGATGGGAGTGCATCTACGATAATAAAATGTAAAATAACAGTAATAATAATAATGAATATTATACCAAATCTTGTCAGAATGGGCACATCTCATGAATGTGCATGGGCTGTGAGTTGTTACTGAGCCTTGCTGCGTAGCGTGAGTGGTTTTCCCTGCTGTCCCTGTCCAATGGAGGACACACTGCTGTGCCAGCAAAAACCCAACGTGACACTCACTCTGGTTTAACGGAGAGCAGAATGCACAGCTAAAGGGGAATTGAAAAGGGGCATCTTCACACAAACAGGCACAAAATACCATTTGTCTGGAGGAAAACTTTCCCAAGGAGCCAAGGAATGCGTCGAATTTAGTGAAAATTTCCTTCTCCAAATGTAATTTTTCTTGATATTCATTTTTCAAAGGATATGAACAAGTCAAAGTAGGTTATTAAGGGAAGGATCCAGAAGACTCTGAGAAAGTGAATGTCCAGGATCGCTTATTTTTACCCATTTGAGAGGGCTAGGAGTTTGACTCCAGTCATCCCACAGCTCAGTGTAGGGCTTCAGACACAAGACTCAATGTATTCTAGGGGAGGAAAGGGCTTGTTTTGCATCTGTAACTGAAAACACATTTTCAAAATTTTAATTCTGTTCTGCATCAGACTGGATGACCCTATTTTGAAACCTGAGTTTTCCACTAATCGAAATTCTGGACTTCTTGCCATTCTACTTCAGAGATCAGCATCTAAAATTGTGCAATGGTTTTTTGATTACCTGCAGAGTCTTGATTCATCTACATACATAAAAAGGTAATTCAGGTCATTCAGTTGTAAATGGAAAGATGATTTCTGGCAGGCACTGAAATGCATGTGGGAATTTATTTATTTTCTGCACTGAATGAAGTTCCTCGTGCTAACCGTTGTTGCCTAAAACACAATCAGGCTTAGTGGCAGCCAAGCATTCACCGTTCAGTTCTTTTGGGAGCCGTAGCCATCATGACAAAGAAAAATACAAAGGAGAATTAATGATGAGAAAGTCTTGGTTAAAAAAAAAAAAAAAAGGATTCTGTGCTGATTGCATTCAAATATTTTCTCAATTCAAAGTGTTAAAAAACTTGTGATGAAAAATATTTGCTTTTAATGAGAGCTGAATCACGCACAACCACTTTGACCAGAATACGCGTAAGGCCAATAATCTGAAATGTTTAAAAATGTTTAAGGGTCTCTAGGAGTACGTACTACTATAGATTGCAACATCAAAGTATTGGAAGTTCAAGTGTTTTTTATATTCCTCATGATTTTTGTTTTCCAGTGAAGAATTATTTTAATACAAAAACTCACCTCAAAGTAACAAGACCATTCTTTCTGGCAGCTCATTTGGGGGTGGTCTTGACATTGCTATTATTTTATAAAGTATCAGAAATGCTATGAGTGTCTTCCCCAGCAAGAGGATATCAGTAAGAGAGGGAGAGGGATTGATAGAATCTGTCAGTGGTCAAATTGGGCATCTTTGCAGGGGTGACTCAGAGAGCTATTCTGGTTTGTTAACATTTTAGCCACGCTTTGCAAAATAGTAAGTGAACATATATTTCAAGAAAATGGGGAGTGTGGGCCGGTGTACAGGCAAAGATGTGCATGCAGGTGTTTTTGTAGATTTTTCTTCTGTCATCTTGCATCCTCTCTGATTTTCTCACAGGGAAATTTTTGTGTTATGAAGGGTCATTTACTCAGATCAGTCTGTCTTTCTATACCAGTGTATTTTCTGCAGTTTCGTGTTTCCCATTCTGTTTTGCCCTCTAAATTATTCTATCTCATGCCACTGGCTGCTATGGAAATGCTACATATTCTCTGGACGCTAGCTGAGATTGCTGTTAAAATTCACCTGGGGACAAAATGCCTTTCAGCCAGCTAGGCATGAAGTTGCTAACCTTCTTGTTGTACAGTGATTTGTCTTCTCAGGATTCAGGGGTGTGATAATTGGTAAAAAGTTCAATTCCCCATCTCACTTGACGTTAACAGCGCTCACCACCAGAAGACCAAATATGCTGTTTGCAAAATTACAGCTCTCCTGAAGTCCAGTGCTTTATTTTCTGGAACTACTCTGAGAAAATACTTTGAAATACAGCTAAAAGGACAGGAACACAACCAAAATACAAGGAAAATGAATAAGAAAAATGAGAAAGGATATTGATTTTTCCCTTGTGCTTCTCTTGCATTTGTAACCTTGAAAGGAGTACAAAGAAGGAACTAGGAAATTGGGAGGGTGATGTTCTCCTTTCCAAAGGGTTTGTAAGGGTTATCTACAAAGCTGTTGTCTGAGCAGAAAGTCATCTTCTCACCAAACTGTATAGGCAAATATTAAGTCTGCGAGGTGAGACACATGACACTGAAGACTAAAACTGCTTTCTCCTAAAGTCCTTGCAGGATAGGTCCCTTCCCCTGGTACTGATTTCCAACACAACCTTTTTCCTGCTTTGAAAAACTCCTCTCAGTCCCCAAGAGAGTCCTCCTTCTCCCATCATCTGCTAGTACAGTAAATTACACAAGGACAAATCAAACATCTTTGCCATCTGTCACAGATGTCAATAACTGGACGTGAGGGAGTAGAAACTTAAGCAACAATGCGAAAACAGATATAAGAAACTGAGTCAGTCCAGCTTGTGACTTCAGATTCATCAAGAACTTCACTATAAATAACTATGATGTTTTCATTTCTTTTTCTGGAGTTTGGCTGTACTCCCACAGGCCTGTATGCACATTTCCCACAGTGTCTCAGTGGAAAAAATTTGATTTTAACGTGAAGAAAACCGGTGTGCCAGCAGCCCCAGTTGCAATCAATTCAAATAAGGAGACAAGGATGTCACTCCCTTGCAAGAAACAGGATTCAGCCATTCCTGTTGGGTGAGAACTGAGACATAGGTAGAGACAAATGGAATGAAGAAAGAAGGGACTATCTATCCCCTCTTCTATTAGTCTATGTAATTTCACTAGGAAATAATATGCTCAACTTCTATTTATTTGCTGTGCATATACTCATACCACTGGTGGATAAGGGTCTGTTTTCCATCTCGTATATGCTGTTATAAAATTTATAAGTTAGTCTGCTCTTTCAGCATTCTCTCCCTCTGCGTTTTTATGTTTTGATCTCTGTTTCTGGGGAAATTAGGACCATACGTTTGAAAATATCTGCAATTGCAGATGATTTTTTTTTCTTAAGCCTCGTAACATGCCATATACAATAAGCAAATATAGTTTCAGTAGAGCCTGTATAAGGTAACTATCCAATACCATCCCATAAGTGAATCCCTACCTAAAAAGTAAATAAAATAGTGTTAAATTTGGGGAGAAAGTAAAAGAGCTTAAGTTAAGAAGGATTTTAAAGCTTTTTCTTCTTTGAAGTGGTTTTAATGCAAATCATCTTACACTGTAAAACTCAGCATTAAAACTCATGTCTTCTCAGATTGCCAATGTGGAATTCACCCGCAGTTTACAGAGCCAAAAAATTGTACTTTGTACATAATTTAAGTATTGCCACATGAAGGGATGTTTCATAATCCACGGATGATATCTGCTTCTTCTCCTTGGTCTCAAGTCAGGCTCAAGGAGGTCTCATGTTTAGTTTGGATAACCACTTGATTTGGAAGTAACTCAACTCCATGTAGTACATTTTAGTTCTTATATTACGGGCTGGCCTTGGAGCAGCTGCCAGACGTTATGTTTGGAGGACCAGTGCTACTCCAGTATAAAACTACCTTCAACGTAAACAGTGGGGATGATGGGTGCTCAGCACCAAGTATTTTACCCTAACAATTCTGCTCTGATCGTAGCACAATACTAGATAGTGCAGAAATGGACATAGGTCAACACAAAAAGTCTCAACTGAAGAGGAATCAACCTATTTACATTAGTGAAGTCACCTCCAGAGGGATGGTAGTGATGCTAGAATCTGAATGTTGAAATCCTGAATGTCATTTCCTATTCTGAACAAACACAATGACATCCTCACTGATTCTTCCTAAAGTGGAACATTAATCGAATTTTTCTGCTCACTTTCAGTGGGATCATAGTTCTCTATAGTCTCCTAGCTGCATGCCTCACTGTGATTTTACTTTTTCTCACACATTGTGATTATGAAAACTGGCTATGTGGTGTATGGTGAATCATGCCATGATTTACTTTTAAAGAGGTCTGCTTAAAAAATTTCCTGAGAGGAATATTGTTGGATGCAAACCACACCATGACAGAATTAAAATATTCTTATATCCATTTCATCATTACCATTACATTTCCCCCTCTTTTTCACCATTAGAAACTGATCAGAGTTTGTTGTTTTCTTTCTTTGATGGAGATGGGTCAAAAGAAGTATGCTGCTACAAACACAAGGCCAATTGTATTCCAATGAAAAAGATAATAAATAGCTCCAAAGCCTCAGATACGCTCTGTGATAAGTGGATGAGATGGACAGAGAATGTAATGGAAGGGCAAATGTGGACAGTATCATTTAGGAATCACTCAACCCAAAGCTCACTCCCAGAGGTTTGCAAGGACTTTTACCAACTGGCACTGAAAGCTGGAAGCCACGGTATAATGAAACAAGCATTTCCTTCTCCATTCAAGCCAGACATTCTCATAGTATAGATCTGAGCATGTCTTTGTATGAGATTTGAATGTAGCAGGGGAAGTGCTGTCTCATGTCTAGGGTAGCTGAGACAGACAATTATCTTTCTGTCTGCTAATAAATAAAGTATAAATAAATGATGCTGAAACAAGCACAGCAGAGTTTTTTGTTAGTAAGTTTGACTGCCTTTTGCCAGTCTGCATATGCTATTACCAACAGTGTGTTTTAATTGTTACTGTAAGGTACTGCAGAGCTATTTAGTAACAAAATTTTATACAGTTTCTGCTGGGCTGCCATCTTTAATCATGTCACTTCAAGATGGTTCATGTAAATCAAAAGGGGACTTGAAGCATCCGTTAATCTCTACTTGTCAAGATCGAGACGGCTGGTGGAAATGCAGAGTTTCCTGGCGTGACATAGCATCCTGGCAGCCTGCCTGCAGATCTGGCAGCATGTAGATGAAGACACCTGGCAGTAGGAGAGAACGAGGAGGTATTTTTAGGATTGATGCATCTCTGCTCTGAAAGTAACAGCAGTAACTCTTGATGCACAGTGAGTAAATGCCCTGTGCAAACACACATTTTGACGTGTTCTAGTTTATACATGCCACAAATGTAGAAAATACTTAGCTACTAAAATGGGACACAATAATTTAAATGAGTGTATTTGCTGAATTCAACCTATTTTTGCTTCTTGAATTATCCAGGTTATTAATTCTTTTGGAAAACGTTATTTGCATCAGTAGCTGAATATTTTCTATGGTCATTAGCCAATATTTTATTATAATGATCCTACACTCAAAGACCTTGTGATAGTCAATGAGGTTATTTTATAAGCTTAAAATCACTTTTCGGATGACTGAAAATCATAGAATTAGGTTTCTCATGAGGCTGTTACTAATTTCTAAATTGATTTCTAAAATTCTACTGGTACGATTATCTGTGAGAATGGGAATTATCAAAAAGAAAATGCTATTGTGACTCAAAACCACTTAATATTAAAATATTCGTGCAATCGTCTCCTGGCAATGGCCAAATTTATGAGTATGAGGTCTCGGCTCCCATTTTTTCATCCACAATGCCTAAACTAGTGTACTTCAAGATACACGATTAGTTTATTTCAGCTTTATTAGTACTTGTACTAAACCAGAGCTTTAGGTCAGGAAGGCAGCACTGGATGCCACAGAAACATTGTCATTTGAACCTGCATAGAATTAGACAATAGGTGCACTATCAGGTAACAAGGAGGTAACGCTAAATGTTCAGTACAACAGTAGTCTGAAATACACAGAGCAGTTAGAGAAAACTAATTATCTTATAATAAATTAAATTAAGTATCTGGTAAAACATGTTTGGGAAGTTTTTTTTTTAAATTTTTCATGAAATATTTAAACTGTGATAATGCCAAGAATGAAGTTGAAATATTAAATGATTTACTACACAGAGAAAACAGGATGCAGGTACAGCATGGAATTTAACCCTGTTAAAATGTGAAGCCTAAAAGTCTTTTCTTCATACCCTACAAACTATCCTCAGCATGTCATTCTTTCTTCTTCAATGGCTATTCAGGGAGGTGTTTATCAAATTGGGGCTAACACATATATGAACAAGAGCTCATCTATGGATTGGCTTTACTTGAACAAGGTTGCCTTTCATGCAACTAATTCTGCAGTTTTAAATTTCATTGTTTTCTTTTTTGACTCAAGTCAATTCATATAAAGGGGAATTTTTCCACTGACACTAAACGGGCATTGGATCATATCCTAATTTAACCATTCCCCAGAGAATGAGTGTAGATCTGCTTAACCCATGTAAAATCAGCATTCACAACCATTCATTTAGAATCTGAATGGTTGCTCAAGTCAGCCAAGCCTGTGTCCCTCTTTATCACTACAAGCTGCATACACAGGTGTTTGCCCAGCAAACAGCTGTTCTGTGTCTCTATTTTTACATGTACAATAGTGTTAATTTTCATTCATTATTCATTAACCTCCTATTAGACTTTTTTTTGTTAAAAAAACCTATTTTTCAAAAAATGATGTTTTAACTTTGACCAGCACATGCTAGCGTTGTTTTTTCAATAAGAAAAAAAAGCCACACTGTTATTTTTGGCAACTGTCATCTTCATTTTTCCTAATCTTTCTTTTCTCCATGGCTTTTAATAGATAATTTTGTAACTAGGAAAAGAAAATTAAAATCCATGCACATTTTCTTTGGTCAACAAACACAAGATGAGGTGCCAAGTGAATTATGATTATATCTTTTTGAATCATCCCCACTTAAAAATTTCCGGACATATATTCAAAGGAGAAATATTTGCTGGTCTCATTCAGAAAAGTCAAACAACCTCTGAAATCTATCTAAATAGTGCATGAACACATCTTCAGATGAATGTGCTTGCTGAAATTAGTCATCGAAGAATTACAAACAAGAAATAGGTATGCAAGAAAATCAGTGTGATTTGCAATCATCTGCAACAGAAAAAGAGCAGCCAAATACAGTGGATAACTGATTAATTGTAATTAGAATTTGGGGCCCTGATCATGTAAAGCTTATTTCCCACTCATCTGATTTCAGTAAAAATAGGTAAAACCTATGTCCATGCTAATGAATTCTGCATTTCAGTTCTCCTGAGGACAGTGTTTGGTTCCATTCTGCAATGAAAACTGTTCCCACTACCTAAAAAGCTTCACAAAAATTATTGGTTATTTGACTCATAATTTGGCACGTGTGGAAGATGTGACATTCTTGATAAAAGCACTTGGTTGGATCACTGAACATGGCTGGATGGCCATGGATGTGGATGAAAGCATCAAACGCCTCAAATATATATTTCTTTTATTTAAACAAAAGTTTTGCAAGCGCTTTCATCAACACGCATAGATATCTCTTTCTCCATTAGGATAGCAAGATAGTAGCAGTGTTTGATTTTTCTGGAAAATCCCTACTTTCTGTACATAGTCTTGTCAGCATTTTGCTTAGAGTTTGGGGCTGCTGGTCATGTTCCAACTGAAGCCATGAAGAATTTTACATGTGATCTGTTTGAGAGCAGGAATACTGTGTCTGTCTACCATGCGTACAAAGAATGGATACAAGGCTTCCTTCCAGACCAGTGCCATCAGCAATCTGCACAGCCATGCTCTCGGCATATGTCAGTCCTTCCTCTGTCTGAGAACATTCAGGTGGGTTAGTAAACTGCCAGGACAGATGATCTGCAGTGCAGTAATTGCAACAAAATAGGAAAAAAGAGAAACTGACTCAAATACAACAAAGTTGCTCCAAAATCCAGATGTTTCCCTCCAAATGATTTAATTCAGTGTAATTTTCATCTTTCTTACATCGTTGCTCAGTCTCTCAAAAATCATGACAGTATTTTGGCATTGATTCTGGGGTGCACATGAGCAAATGGTACTCATAATTGCAAGACTGAGAAGGTCATTGAAAGTCACTAACTCTACTTTAAAGGTTAAAATGACTTTTTCTTCCTACCATGTGTGAATATAAATTAAATAAACTGAAAAAGGCAAAAGGAAGTGTAACAGCAGAGCAGACTCTATCAGAAGCAGCAAGTTCTTGATTTTCCAACTTCAAAAATGAAAGATTTTGCGTAAGCACTTAGAGTATGTCCACAGTTTTGTATATGGAAATTAACAACTTGAAGATGTTTTAATCCCCTAACCTATGTGTTAGGAGAGAATTCCTGAAGCATAAAAGTCCTCCAGGCATCGGTTACAGTTGGTAAAATGGAGCCTGACACCAGTTTAACCCTGAAATAGTGATGATGATTTGCAATGGTGTGGAGGCAGAACCTGGAGCTTGGCAACCTGATGGACTTAGCACAAGACACAAGAACTGGAAAACTGCATTTAAAAAACAGATTTACACAAATAAATTCAAAGAGGAAAAAATCATGTGGAATAAAAGAGAAATTCATTAAAATGATATCCTGCAAAGCACGCTATTGAAGAGCTCTGATGACTATCAGAGACAGTCAGACTTGTAGTAAATAAATGTTACTGCACTGCCACAATTACAGCATCTTTCCTGCTTTCAGGCTGGTTCAGCCATCTGGCATGGGCATCCGGATAAAAGTTATACAATTATTAAAACAAGCTAAATTAAATTAATTTAAATTAATCACAGCATATGAAAATAACTGGCCAGAAGCATCGAGTCATAGTTGTTTTGAACATGCTGACCTATTTTTCTGGTTTTGCTGGGCTTTCTCTAATTATGGGATAACACATAGTCTTTGAAACCAGTGGCAAAAGTCCAGTAGAGTGAAAAGAGGAAGATCTGTGCAGGGTGTTGTTTCCCTTGCACACAAGCAGTGATATGCTTCATTAAACAGCACTCACATGCAGCTCCTAGAGAAGGATAGGGACACTTTTTATCACTGTATGTTGGCCGCTTGTGTAGAATGTGAAGTTACCACATTACATCAAAATATTTCCTATGCTATTTTGGGAAAGTCTAAAATTGTTCCTTTAAATGTTGTGGAAAGTTTGCCCTTCTAACTATTCAAAAAATAGACAAATTTTATCAAAACATTTCCAAAATAAAATCATCTAAGGTCTTTACTTATCACAAACGCAGGTTTTCTGTTAAGAATTCAATCAAAGATTTGGTGATACGTGTTTAAAAAACAGTGTAAAAAATGACTAACAAAAAATGGCTTGATTTAAAGTGCTGAAGAAAATGGGAAGGCGTTCAACTAACAGCCTCCCAGAGCTGCTACGAATAAGAGCAGTTGAGAAGGAGAATCCCAAGGAGAATCCTTATAGAAGCTATCTCTATTTTTACCAAATCTGCTTGCCAGTATACGGAGGAAAAAGGCAGCATCTTGCCTACTGCTCAGTCAGAGGCAGTCTGGCTGCAGGTTTACAAAAGTGTTTGTGCCCTACTGATTCACCAGGGTGCATTTTCCATATTCAAAGCTTCTGATGCATGCCTGAAACCCAGCAGTGGACGCACTGGGGACTGAGGCTTGTACCTTCCACAGCTAATGCCACGAACAACCCCATCCTCAGTTAGAGCTCCCTAAAATGCTTTCCTGCACCCTCATAGTCTATTAGAATCCACCCCCAAAAGCTTTTGCCCAGACAAAAGCTCCCTCTGAACTCAATTTGTCTTTTGTTTCATTTCTTCTCAAGTGTTTGCCACTTTTTCCCCTATTACACTTTAGATAAAACCTTTAGATAGGCTTTAGATAAAACCTTTTAGAGATGTTCTTCAAATCTATAGCTGGATGTGTGTAAAGAGACAGTTCAACAAGTTTAATGCATTGGACTGGAATCAGAGCAGCAGACAAAACACATTGGTGATTTGTTTTTATGTTCCTGGTGTGATGTCCCCCGCTGGGCAGAACCACGTAAAGGAAATTTTGTGGGATGCAAGGGAAATCTGTACTAGATATTGAGAAGTAATTTCTGAAAATGTTCAGAGAGAAGAGGGAAACTGTTTTAAAGCAAATCATTTTTCCTAAATCAGATCCACAATTCTTATAATAAAGCACGGGCAGGAATGTTTATCGCTTTTTTTTTTATTATTAGAAAATGCTAAAAATGCATTCTGTGCAAGATTCTATTTATACAACCTAGCTTAAGTTTCTTTTTCATCACTTACCTGATACTATTAAGATGCAGAGGTGCTAATAGTTGTAGAGAACCCAGGTATAGAACATAGGACTTCGATCAATGTGGAATAAAATGTTAGGCAAAGTGGATTCTTGTAGGTGCAAGTAGATTTTAACTTCAAGTAGTCACAGTTTTACAAAATCCTCCTCCTAAATTGTGAAGAAATTCTTTTGAATAAGGCTGATAATCTGCATATTTCGAGTAGAAAGAAATCAAAATGAGTAAATTATCCACCCAAAATAACATAGGCATTTACAATGGGAGTATTTTGTGTAATAATATTGTTATTATCATTATAATTTTCACATTTTTGTTTTTAGTATCACAAGTCTGTTTCTTATATATGCATTTAATTCAGATCCAATTTCAAGTAAATATCATGTTTATTATGTTTAGGTTTCAGTAGACTTGCCTAAAATCTTTACTCTTGTAACTTCTCACCCTGAGCCATTGATCCCTAGAGCTAACATGTCCATCTATCTGAGAGAGGGATTAGGAGTCTAGAAGTGCAGTCCTGTTCTTGGCCCTCACACTTAAGACTTGTGAACTTCAGCAGAGCATCTTAAAAAAAAAAAAAAA
>WBMW01001714.1:218139-232361 GCA_013396635.1 Penelope pileata
TCAATAGTGGAATAGGTTAATGTGAATAGGTTAATGCCCTAAACGTGCCTTCTCTGTATAAGTTAGTGGTTTTGGCAAAATGGATGGATTACATGTCAGAAGAACTCATTTTTGCAAATTGGGATTTAGATCCTTGACTGAATGACTCTAGGAGTGCTAATTATTTTTATTCCAGCAACTATGTATAAAGGATTTTGCTGAACAATCAAATACTGCAGCCTTTTCTACATCCTTATGTGGTTAATTCCACTAGGATTACAGTTATTTTAAAATACACATGAAATATAGCAGTTATTAGCAAAAACCTTGGATATTCCTATTGACAGTGAGGACCAGAGGGTTAAAGTCAGCTATTTGACAATCTGTATATAAAAATATCCATTAGACATATCAAGTACTTGGATGTGTATACAACGGAGCATCACATCAGCTCTCTGAGCTTGTAAACTAATAAAACCCACACACGAGTACCTGATTTATATGCATACCTTGGGGTTTGCACGCATTAAAAATGGCGAGGGCAAATATCTGTGAAGAATTGCATTTGCTTCACTTTGAAAATCTACCCATTAGAATCAGTCTGTATATTTAGATAAACAAGCCTTCTTCCTCCTGAGTGTTTATTATTCTAATGACCAAGTTAGCGCTGAAGCACAATGAAAGCAGGTGAGCATTTGGAAAGGGGCAAGAGAAAGGAGTTCCCATCATATGCTTAATCAGACAAACGAGGTATTTCAAGATAACTGTCTGCATGCAGCTGACTCCTTTAAAATGTTTGTTGTGAAGTAATTGCATTACGAAAATAATCAGTTGCTCTGCATTCTGATCATTAGAACCTGATGATATAATTGTGTTATAATGAAAAGCATTCTGGTGATTATTCCACAGAGGACTCCTTTGCAGATAATATTCAAATTTACTTTACGTTGGCATCATTTCAAAGAAGCTGAAGGCACAATGCAAACAGCTGGACTGTGAGGTAATGTTGTTCTAACTTCTGAAGTATGTTCCTTTTTTTCAATTATCTTGAAAAAGTTCTTTGTGTTTATCTGCATAATGCCAACTGAACTTATTTATATTTTACGGTGGTTTATTAAATAACATTGTTCTGTGTTTGCCATGCAAACCAGCAACTTTATTCTTGTTTTTTTCCCAGAATAATTAGTTGGAAATCATCCCAAATCCATAAAGAATCAATATTTTTAATTATTTCCTATTCTGAATGATGTTTTATCATGTGAGATCTTCTATTAACACTCTATACCAAATCTTCACTGCATATACTAGTGATGACTTAAATTAGTGGCATTTCAGAGGGTGTAATAAAAGTCAGATCTGTTCCCATCTGGAACTTCACTGTTGATCCAGAATACATATGCTGTATTTCCTAAAATTAATCAAAAGTCTGAAAACAAGCATCTGCTGTAACCACTCAGGCAGGTGAATGTGGACTACCTCCCAAAGAATTCAATCCATTGAGAGAATAAACAGTTTTTTACAGAGAAACCTATTTTTCTATTGAATATCTTGGATCCTGCAGCTGTGTGTTAATGAATCCCCATGAAAAATGAGAAAATTAAGTTATTTTACTGTCTTGTTAGAAGTTGTGTGTTGTTTTCGCAGTACTTGAATGCACCTTGAAGAATAAAACGTAGTTTCATGCTCAACTGACTGTGTTACTTGCAGGGAGATGTCTGGGCTGCAACATGGGCTAATCTTTGACTTGTAACAACCTCTTTGTTTTCTGCTCATGTTTTTCTTCTCTATCCCTCCCCAGTTAAACATGTAGCTGCAGGTCTATTTGATGGTTAATACGAATGATAAAGCAGAAGTGAATGTTTTTCTGCTCAGCCAGACCCAGTAGTTACCCTTTACTAGGAATTTCGAATCTCTGAATTTCCTCTGAAAATCTCTTGCTTTTTTATTTATGATATATATGGATATTTGTATTCTTTTTCAAATTTGTTGTTGCAGAAAGATTAAATATAGCTGCACAATGTGGTGTGAAGCCAGCCAAGTTCAGCAGTAGCATGAGAAAGAGAATTTATAAGTGCTGGACAGGAGATACTGAGATCATAAACACAGCCTGGCTGAGGCTGGAGATCCCTCTGGTCCCCCATGCCCCAGCAGGGACACTCAGAGCAGGGTGCCCAGGCTGCTTTTGGAGGTCCCCAAGGAGGAGATCCCACACCTCTCTGGTCCCTGTGCCAGTGCTGTGGCATCTGCCCAGCACAGCAGTAATTGCTAAATCTTGGCCTTAAGTATCCTTTCATATTGAAAATGTCACTAAAAACAAAGTTGTTGCTACTTACTCTGCAAATATGAGGAAAGTCTATCTGGAGTCCTTTAAGGGCTTTTATTTCTTCTGAGCTGTATGTTTTGAGAAGTCAGGGTTGATGTGTGCTCATTCCACGTTTTCCTTAGCCCTGTTGTACAACCAGAGCAATCAAACAGCTGTAGCATCACTCCTAGCACAAAAGATCATCTCCCTCTGCTTTCCTGATTTTCAGTACTTCCAAAGCTGCATTCACAGCCTTACCATCCTGCACCTATGATGTGCCGATCAAGTGAGAAGCCTGCAATAAAATGCTCTGTTTCACTTAGCAATGCTTTTTCCAGGGGAAGTAAAAGCTGACATCTCTCATTGACTCTAATTTGAACAGCGCATAATTAGAAGTGCTGAAAATAAAGCCACTTACACAGATGTTCCTTGTTGTCTTAGAAATTTAAAAGTACAAGTAATGGTAGCACCTGCATATGAAAAGGACCTGTAAGTTTCTGAAAAGTATTTAGATGCCTAATTCTGAATTGCTTTAGTAAGATTTAAGTACCTAAATATGCTTAGGGTAGTATATTGCCTTGCTTATGATTCCTTTAGAAGGCAACAACCAGGTATTAGACTTTCGAAGCCTTATCTCCATTTCCTGCTTTTACTATTATATTCCATTGCCAGATGGAAGGAGGTAGAAAAATGTCAACAAGATAGAAAATTGTTGTTCAGTCTCTGCTGTTCAGCCAACAAAGAGAAGTTCTGCAGAGTCCAAGCGTATTAAAGTTGGAGATGAATGCTCTTAGTCTATTGGTCAATACAGTTAGTTGATTGCTGACTTCTCCTTTCTCACTTTTGTGAGCAGGGGTCTCAAAATAGCATTGCAGGGGTCTCAAAATAGCATTGTAATAATGATGTGCTGTACAGAGAAAGAGAGCTTGCCTGTGGCTGGAGTAACAGCTTTGGCTCCCTAGTTACTGTGCATTTTGCAGGGAGTGGGATGTGTCCTGTAACTGCGGTGTAAGTTTTTTGAGTCATTGCATTTTCAGTACTTTTTGTTTTACTGCAGTAATCAAGGAGAAAAAGCCTTTCTTTGACGTGTTATGTGAATTCATAGAGAAATGCTGGAGTTGGAATTGTTAACTGCATCTTCTGCCAATAAGATAAAGGAAGGATTGAGGTAATTCCTGCACCTTTGATGGATTTGTGCTATCTCCAGGTATTGGTGAATTCTTGAGGCTATAGATCTTCCATTTGGAACTCATTACAACGTGGAGGGCCAGCAATACTTGTATCTAAAATTTACCATATTGGAGCATGTATTGGATTCGCTTTTGTTTCTTTTTCTTTCTTTCTTTTTTTTTTTTTAATGCCACCATGGAGAAAGTCATTGGATGTACCTCTGAGGTCTTTTCTCACCACTGCTCCCTGCAATATATCTCAAGACAGAAATATGGTCCTTCTGAAGGCTGAGGCTTTGTAGTTTCTCATTTATAACTTTTATTTACTAGTTAGAATAAAGTGTAGGAAGCCTTTAGACTTTATTGGGTCTCCTTGATATCTTTACATTGAACAACTGGAGGAGTAAGTCTGTGGATGTCAATGTGAGACAGTAAAGGAACTGTGGGCACAAATGTGGTATGGAAAAAGTTTGGGAAATATTGGTAGTGGACGTGGTGCATTCTGAGATGGACAAGTAACACCTCTACCATCAATAACATCTGTGAGCAGAGTCCTCATAAAGACATTCTGCTACAGTTTCCTTATTTTAATCATTTTAAAAACAGACCTCTTCTAACAGTCCCATTAATCTACAGTTATGCTGAACTGTTATTATTGCATGTACTGTTATTACATGAATTGATGATATTCAAATACACATTTCAACAACATCATCTCCTTCCTCTCCTGCCTGCATGCCCACTTTGAAATCATTCTTACCCTTAAGCCAGACAGTCAACAAATTATGCACAGCAGGATGTTAGTAACAGATGGACTGTTACAGTGCATGCCATGAATACCTCCTAAGAAGTGAATATATTGTGTATCAATATTGTGGTTGGGAAATAAAAACCGTAGTGAGGAGTCATTTCTGTGAGTAAGCAGAATAGCTTGGCAGCCCTAACTGGGGTGGTGGTGGGGAATAACAAAAGCAATCATTCTGTGTAATGAAATAACTCTCTGCAATACCTCTGTTTACATCAGCAGTCAATTCTCATTTGTAAGTAGCACATGAGCTAAACTGAAAAAATAAAAATATTAATGGTCCAAAGATTGAAAGTTTGCAGAAGAAATTTTAGTACAAAATGAATTTTTGCAGCTTATCCAATAAGAGTTGTGGAAGTGTGTATATGTGGGGAGGGTTAGTGGAAGTCTTGACAGACCTATAATTACAGTAGTTTAAGTGATGTCTTTGCAATTCACACTAATTTATTTCTCATAAATGCATCACAGATGTTCTCAGTATCTGCTGTAATGTTATAATTACCAGAGGAAATGATAAGTTTAACTTCTATGTAGTGAGTCTACATATCTATAAAGCTTAATGTTTCTCATTCCATATTATATTCCCCTAGTAACAGCAGTTTGCTACTATAGTTGGCTTTTTATTATATGGCCCACCGTTACTGGGTATGGTTTTTAATAGCCCATTTCTTTATTTCCCTACTCCTAACTTTAAAACAAACTTTTACTTAATGCTCGTAACATGCATGTCAGTCAGAGTTGAAAGATTTTGCCTGAGACCAAATTCTGGTCTTTATTGACGGCAAAACTCCCATTCATGTGAATGAAGACAAAACTTGTCTGCAGCTCTTTATAGCCCATTTCATTTTGAAAAGAGAGCTAGGTTTGTGCTTGGCTTCATTGGTGTGTTCTTCCAAGAAGCTCAGAAACTTCCTACAAATGTCCTTCTTGAAAGGAAATAGTGGGATGGAGCTGAAGCATAAACTGAATCAACCAGGAGGTCCTAATGGGTTAACCTTTTGAAGCAAGGTTCCTTCCAGCATCCTGTCACCTTTTCAAGGACAAAGTTGAGCACAAAAGGTGTTCCTTACCCTGGAGATCTGCCTTGCAAGAGACTAGCTTGGCTGGTTAGAGTTCAGCCCAGTTTGCTGAACAAATGTTCATTTAATCTCTGATTAATCAGGACACTTACATAAGCACCAAACTGACCCTTAATAGATCTCTGACACCTCTAAAAGCTGAGTCCCTTCAGGCTTTTCTCACGCAGTTTTTCTCATACCTGGGTTTTATTATGCTTTCTGTATGTAAATCAAAGAAGGCCACCTGATTCCATTGTACAGAAGAGTATCTAATTTACTCTTATAAATACCTTTCAGAATTTTGCAAAACCTTGGATTATTAATGTTTAAGTCAACAAGAAGAAAAAGTAGTTTTGACACTCTTTTCTGAAGGAATTCAGACTCTGAAAACAAAGTCGAATAGTAAAAATTGCATCCCACTCTTGTTTTGTGATACATCACAAGATTTAAATAATTCTAAATTCCCATCAAGTCTATCTGTTCCCAAAGGAAGTAATCTATCAGCTCATACTGTCACAGGTTAAATATTCACTAATGGTTTATTCGTATCCACGTATTGTGGATGATCATCTTTGTGATTAATGCCTGAGTGCTACCAAGTTTCTCATATTTAATAAATATTTTCAGTACTCCCTTATTGCTTTATCAACAAATTACATAAATGTCTAAGAATCGTAAATCAATACAAACTCTGCAGTAAATCGTTATGAACCACAAAGCTGTTAAAATGTGAAATGCCAATCCAAATCTATTTCACTGTTTTATTGTACTTTCTCTCCTGTTTCCCTCTGTTTTTAATTTTTCATGTAGTGAATCCCCAACAACATTATGGCAGTGTTGGCTGAGCACTGTGATTGGTTGAGTCACCTCCTTGGACGCTTCTTACTTCTCATCTCAATTCACTGAGATTAGGATCAAGTTCTTATTTTTGCTATAGGCTGAAGAGGTAACTGTGATTCTTGAGGACTTGCACTTTACTGAATTTTACTTCACCTCTGGCTCTTCTTCCTTTCTCTTCTATTTAGTCGTTGTAATTGAAATTTGTATATGCATTGAAACCAACATATCCTCGTCTTACCAAAGAACAAACTGAACCACATATTCTTGCTTTCAGCAGAGTGGGCCTTAGGACGAGACCCCTTGTCTAAATTTAGGCTGGAAGATGTAGCTTCCCCATGGCTACTCCCCTGGGAGTCCTCCACCAGCAACGAGAGAGAGGGAAATCTTTCTAAAGAGTGATTCCCAAAGTAGCTCTCTACAGCAAGCAGAATGCATCTTCCTCCACAAGTGACAAAAAAAGGGATGACTAACTGGGATTCAACACCTACCTAATGGATGGCTAAAGTTAAGGAGAATGAGTCATACTGCTAGGTCTCCTTTATCTTTATAGAACAAGAATTCTGTTTTAATGTAGTTTTTCCTCCAAAGTATCTGCTCATTGCACAGTCTTCTGAAGAAAGTCTGGAGTCGTACTGGATTGAAGTCACAGGTACACAGAGTCCAGATGCTCAGAGACCAAAGCCCACTGAATTTAACTGCAGGAAGTGTCATTTGGTGAACAAGCTTTCAATAACTTTTAGTGCAGTTATTTGCACTAGATTGGTCAATTTGTTTCATGTTTTCTGCACTTACAAAGTGGGTCATTATGTCCAAGATGATTTCAGGTAGTCAGGATCCTAATGTGAGTGAAAGTGCTTCTAACAATGAAGTCTTTACTGTGTTAGAGTCAGCCCCGGCCAGCAGAACTGTTTGTTAAAATCACTGCCAGTTCCTGCATTATCCATTAAAAAATCACTTCTCACCAATTCTATTAACAAGCACTGATGCACCCTCTGTGAGCACTTCTATTACCAAACTTCTGTTCAGCAAAGGCTTTTAATCTATCATGAGTACAACTCAAAGACTCCCTCCACAAACACCCCTTATAGCCTAGTATCTACATATGCTTTGCTCTATGTAAAAAGCCTATCTTAATTTTACTTTCCAAACAAAGCAGTTATAAACTACAGATTAGATTTCCCCTTCCTTCTGGAGAGGGAGAACAGCTACAAACTGGGGAGTATTTTGCAAGGAAGGATATCATTACCAACTTGTTACTCTGGCTGTAAGATTTCAAAAATCGTAATGCAAGGAGTTATAACTGCAGGTACAGCAGATTTTTAATCAAGTTTTCCCACTTCTCCCTTTCAAGTTGTGGTTAACAGATAGCAAGTCCTGCTAATTTCTTGCCTGCTGCTCAACAAACTGATCTGATTGTCAACATGTTTCTTCAGAGCAACATGCTCGCATACGGTCACATGGATTGCTCCCACTTGAGGCTAACATTTAAAACAGCACCCACAACCTCAGCTGCAGGCAGTAGATGTCAACATGACCCAAAATATGACAAAGAAGCCTATTAAGGTATTTGGGAAGTTTTCTGGTAACTTTCTCAAAAATATCAGGGATCATCGGGAAGAGAAAATAAAACTGCAAAACAAAATAATGAGGTTCATGGGAGAATGAAGGACAGAAAATATTAACTGAGAGTCAGCGATCTGTAGTGCATAAAATGAATCCCCAGAAACATATGCCAAATGTTCGTGAAGCACTGAATGATACCAGCGCTCCTTTTCAGCAGGCACAAACAAGCCAGCTAGATGAGAAGATGCCACAAAATGAAAAGGGAAAGAAAACAACAGAATTATCTCCTTTAATTTTCCCCAAAGGACAATGCAACTTGTCACACCAGCAACAGAAGTGCATAAACCATGGCCTAATATTGAAGATTTATAGATTATAAACTCAAGAAACAACGACGTTCACCTAGTCTGACCTCTAGTACAGTTCACCACATTTGCTTTCCCTGAACATTTCTTGCACAGGGGCTGTAACTTGTAGCATTAGGACTCTTCTAGAAAAGCATCCCAACATGAAGACTTAAAATGACAGGGAATCAATACCATGCTTCTCTGTTTTGTTATGAACAACCCCCATGGTTTAAAAATGTGTGTTTTATTTCGAAAATGATTTAAATGACTTTGTCCATTAACTTTTGCCGTGTTCCTGCCAACTAGAGAGATTTCTGTTATCAAGTGTTCTCTCCATGTTCCTATTTAGAGATTAGAAGATGACTTGATCATAATCCTTTCTCAGATAAGCTAAATAAATCAATCCTGTTTAGTTTTTAGCCATAAAGTAGGCTTTCTAGACCTCTATGAATCAAAATGCTCTTCTAGACTCAGTTTTGCAGGATTTGCAGGTCCCGTATCTGATATCCCTGACAAATTTTCTGTCCTTCTCTGACCTTTACCTGCCCTTATTGAACCAAGTATCTTAAATTGCACTCTCATCAACAGATTCAGAATGCTTTCTGAAATCAGCCCTTCCCTGCAGTTACTTCTTATAACTCAAGGCTCTTGTTGACAGTGGAGGGATGCTGTCCGATCACTTCAGCAGTTTTATATTGCGGTACAGTTATCATGCAGAATTTTTTTTCTCAGAGATTTCAGATGTTATATGTTCACATTATGTTTGCAAAAATTCCTCACGGAAAAATACAAAAATATCTTCCTTGTGCATGTTTTGATCAGTTTCTGCATTGGTTCAGTTTTCCACCTCTGAATGGCTGCTTCAGAGCCAACTTCTGGTGGCAAAGCTTGGAAAACATCGTGACTTTATTTATTGATTGATTCCTTTAATTAAAGAGGTGTGGTGGTCTTGGTCTAGTTTTAGTGATCAAATATCTGCCTCTTAAGTTTAGCAAAACAGCTAGTGAAGTTTGTGGATTGGTCAAAGACTGCAAATACCACAATCTTCTCTCTTTACTTGCACGTATGAGAGGTGCTAACAGTATTTGTGGCAGCATATGGGCTAGTTTCACATCATTGCTAAAATATTTCCAGGCTGCATCATACGGTAGAGTAGTCAGAGATATTTTGACTTGGTTAATCTGTCACTGACACAAGGAAAGACTTTTGTAGCTCTAAGCCTAAAGGGGACAATTCAGGCTTACAATATTGCCAAATCTTTTTTTTTTTTTCTTTCTTTTTTAACCTTTCTTCTCATTTTCATGTGTTTCAACAGTCTTACAGAAGGTGGTAGCAGCTGCCCTAAGGAAAACATTGTGCCTCTTGCATTACTTCCTTTTACAGGAAACATAAGGTTTTTTTTTTTCTTTTTCCAGTTGGATACCACTTTAATCCTATTTGGTTTTCATATAAAAAGCAGTTGAAGTAGTTCTTCTCAAGTGAAAATATCCTAAGGAATAGGAACATTTCATGTGTTGTTCATGTGTTTATGACCAAGAAGTCAAACTTAAATCAGAATCTCAGCACCATAATCTCTTAGCAAATGTTACCAGCTGTTCAGCTCCACACTTTCTTCTAGAAGTGAGTAAGAAAATGAAAATCCATCATATCAGTCATATCAGTGGTTCTTAGCATCCTTACCTTGACAGATGATACATCAGAGTGCCTATCTTTCTGGAAATTTTAGTTTTAATGGGCTGGGATCCATCTTTCTGCAAATACTAAAAGCAAAATACTTAGAGGCATTTATTGAGCGAATCTCTCTCTCTTCACTCTTTTTTTTATACGTTCTTCTGAGTAGTACTTAATTTTTCTTCTACATCTATTTATTATGTTTGAGTATATTTTTCTTCATGGAAATGAGCCATGAACATAGCATGAGGGCTCTTGTACTTCAATATACTTCCAATTTCAAAAAATCAAAGTGTGAAAATACTTTTTTTAATGAGGGAGAGTGAAGGAACGTAGAGAGGTAAAATAGAAAATTTCTGAGGAATTTATCAAAACAAGGGGGAAAAAAACCTTAGGAAAGTGGAATTAAAAAAAAATGGTTTTTTTAAGTGTTACAATCAATTTTATCCTGAGGAAGAAGACATCTTCCTTCTTTTTGCATACAAGTCTATATTATCTCTCTCTCTACATAGAATTATATGTGTGTTAATTCTATATGTTCTCTATTACCTAAACTTCATTCTTCTCTCACAGCTGTGCAGAGCCCTGCATGACAGAGCACAGATGCAGAATGTACTGTTAGATGCTACTGCAGTAAAGATCAATATATAAATTTACTGTAATAAAGATAAATTATCTGGGGGTGAACGTGTGTTTTAAAGACTATAACACGAGCAAAATAACATGTAACCGCGGACAGCTGAAATACCTGATGTAAAAATCGTGTCTAATCCAGGCTTTGTGCCAGATAGGTATGACCTTTGTGGCAATGGGAAATAACAGACATTACACTATACACTTCCAGTACCATAGAAACAGTCCTGGAAATATTACGTTTTTCTTCTTGCCTCTGGTTAAAAAAAAAAAAAAAAAACCTGCTTTGAAAAGCCAATTGAAGCTGTACTCCTTATAAACCAACCGAGCCTAACACCACTGTTCTTATTTTTTTCTAACAGCAAAACGGAAATAAGTGAGGAAAACAAATACAGTGTTTCAATCCACAATATTTAGTATTTCGTATATGAGGGAGCTGGCCAAACATTAGAGTGACTCTGATTCTGGATTTACTTGCGTGTCTGTATCAAGTCATATCTTCTTGTCTGTAAAGGCAATTTAAAGACATTAATTCCCCAGCTCCAGCCTGCTCGACCCATTAATCTGTTAAGACACTGAACTTTGGCAATATTCTCAGATTTTGCTGTCCAGCTGTCAACTTATCCTGTGTATAGCTCAACACTTTCCCTTGTGCTACTTTTTGAACACAGGAAAAGCTCCATACTAAAATCCAAACATCCTCAACCTTCATCTTTCTTCAGATTCCAACTTACAGCTCAGGTCATAACCTACTTATGTCGTGATAGACCAGTTCTTCTTTTTGCTACTTACCTCCAAATTCTACTTTTGTGTTAGCAACAGTAAGCATACTAGAAATGCAAGAATACCTGATTTAATTTTGTCTGCTGACTGAATGAAAAAAAAATCCATTTTTTTGATAATTCATTTTATTTTTATCTCTAGTCAAACAAAACTGAAAAGAAAGACAAAACTATTTTCAACTGAAAAAAATGTTTGACCCTAAACAAAGTAACTCAGATTTTCTTAAGCTGCATTTTTATTATCACATAATTGATTTTTTTAGAAATATTAATTTTAAAATGATCTTTTCTAGCTTTCTCATTTTTTCAAATAGTATGTGCATGTTTTGGTTGACGTGATTCAATTTCTTTTTATTTTCATCAAAAAGAATCAATAAAATTCCCAAATTCAGAAGCATAAATAGAGCAGAGAGCATTGCAATGTTTTTTTTTTTGTTTTGTTTTGTTCATTTCTGTGCAAATTCAGTCTTCATATCTTATTTCATGTGTTTATATTTTAATCCGTGATGTTTTCTGGGCTTTAGCATCTCCATGTAGAGTTTGTGCAACACCTGTTACAAAGAAGTCTGGATCTTACTTAATACAGCCTTTTTGGTTATATTCCAAAACAAACACCAGTAATGGATGGAAATTGCCCACCTTTCCTGTTCTTTCCAGGTTTAGACTTAGGTCAGGTATCTCACAATGAATACACTGAACAGAAGTATTCACAAAAATAAAATAATGGTGTTTATATACTCAAGTGGAAGCACTTACGGGTTGCTTAACTTTAAAGAACAAAACTATTAACTAGCACAAATATTGCCAAGAATTTTCGTGAGAAATGATTTATTTCTTAAAGAATTTATCTGTATCTGACTGCAAGACAACACAAGGAAATTAGCTAGGGTATCAGCTTAAAGGTCTGAAAAACACTTGAGAAGCTTTGGACAGGACAATTCCCCATTTTTATGCTTATATGGCTTTCAAAGCCAAACCCACTTGGACACCAGTGTACTTGAGGAGCATTGAGTTGACTGCGTGTGACTGCTGTTGGAAGATGTGTGTAGGAGAGAAAACAAAAAGTCCAGATAATGAGCAACGGGCTAACTATGTATCCAGAGAGACAGATGAAAAATGAGTAGTGTGTGTATATGTGAATACATACATATTCCTGTTGAGTCAAGGTTTGGTTCCACAGGTCATGTCTAGCCAAAGCCATTTGTGCTTTGCACTCATTCATGGTCTGCACATGGGAAATGGATACTGTAAAGTTGTTGTAGATTTCTAGATCAATGGTTAGCTTCTCCACACCATCGTAGTGAAATTAGCTATTTAAGCAAAGGATAATGGCACAGCATTAGACTTGTTTCATACTTTCACCAATGAAAATACATGACACATTCTTCAGGACTTCCTAGCTCTATGGGAATGACCTGTTCAGCAGCAGAAATGCTGGAGGAGAGCAATGATTTCAAACTACTGGGCTGTTTTCAATTAAGATCTGTGGTGTCCTTTTTTAATATCGCACAAAGGACATAGAGATTCATTATATTCTTAGGATATTAAATAAAACAACTATTCTAATTAATCCTGGCTAACATATAGAATGAAATGATCCCATTCCTTTATTTCCCTTCCCTCTGATTTTCTCTATTCTGTGGCACTTTGCAGGTTTGAGACTATAATCAGAAATTTTATGTGGAAAGTTATCATCTGATTAAGCACCGTTGGTTCAAGCTGATAGGAAGAATTGCCTAAAAATAAGGAATCAATTCTGAGCCAAGTGTTGTAATTTTAAAACCACTACTTAAAAGGTATGCAGTAATTTAATTAGTCAGGTATGTAATTAGAAACATTTTGATGATGGTGATTTGAGTGAATGACATTTCACGCTTGCATTTTGGAAATGTTACAACCTGATTCAAGTTCTGAAACTAACTTTTGTCTTGAACTTTTAACACTGTAGAAGTGGAAAAAATAATTGGGAATTCCTGAGGTGACATTCTTCTGACGCTTCTCCAAATGCCTTTGCTACAATGCTGTATCACAGCCTCTGTTCAGATCAAAAAGCAATTTCAAGCACCCCAGCTTCATGTCAGATTGAGCAAAGACTAATCAGGATTTCCATCTTGAAGACACTCCTTAGGGAAGCATGTTATACAGGCACATTTAATAGATGTTCTGCTGATGTGCTCTAATTACTGTATTTATTAGCTTTATGGTTCTTCCTGGATTCTGCCACATAGAATCTTGGCTTGTGTAAATCTTGGATTAAAAAATAGTGACCTTTTTCAGGGAAAATGGCATTAGTTACTTATTTTCTCAGTCATCTAAAACAGAGCTTCAGGATTGAGGTTAACTATCCCACAGCAAGCGTACTTTAAGCTGGCTTAAACCATCCTAAAATGAAAGAGAATCAAACTTCTTAGTGTTGCCTTCTTTAAAAGAGCAATGTTATACCTGTGAAGAAATGTCATTTGTAAGACTCGTCAGATTTTGGATCTGAACACCGCCTTACAGTTTAGACCAAGCAATACTTGGGTTAGGATTACTTTTTGGCTAAGGCTCAGAGATTTGGCTGTGGAATAACCTAAAACTCAGGATCACTGTTATTTTGTGAATGAGACCAAACACTTACAAAATTAGGTGGTACTTTGTAGCTACCTAGTTGAGAACTGGCTGACTGGCCAAGCTCACGGGGTAGTGATCAGCGGCACAGAGTCCAGCTGGAGGCCTGTAACTAGCGGTGTTCCCCAGGGGTCGGTGCTGGGTCCAGTCTTGTTCAATATCTTCATCAACGACCTTGATGAGGGGATAGTGTCCACCCTCAGCAAGTTTGCTGATGACACAAAGCAGAGAGGAACCTGATGAGGTTCAACAAAAGCAAGTGTAGAGTCTTGCACCTGGGGAGGAATAAC
Organism: Penelope pileata; assembly: GCA_013396635.1. Lineage (NCBI taxonomy): Eukaryota > Metazoa > Chordata > Aves > Galliformes > Cracidae > Penelope > Penelope pileata. The sequence continues at coordinate 232,189 of WBMW01001714.1, forward strand.
CGCATGCACCAGTACAGGCTGGGGGACGACCTGCTGGAGAGGAGCTCTACAGAGAGGGACCTGGGGGTCCTGGTAGATGACAGGTTGGCCATGAGCCAGCAGTGTGCCCTGGTGGCTAAGAAGGCCGATGGGATCCTGGGGTGCATTAAAAAGAGCATTGCCAGCAGGTCGAG
>WBMW01001714.1:232401-245756 GCA_013396635.1 Penelope pileata
CTGCTCTGGCAGTGGGGTTGGACTCGATGATCTCTCGAGGTCCCTTCCAACCCCTACAATTCTGTGATACCTGTCCTAGTGAGGGTTATGTTGCCAAATGTCGTAATCTAATTGTTTTGGTGGAAAACTATTAAAGATGCTTTTTCAAAGGATGTAATAATAAAAAATAATAATCATGGACAGAAAAATTGGAAATGAAGAGGATAGAAGAGATTTCACTGAGGGTCTGTGATATGGATGGTAATCCATGAACTTTCCCAAAGCATAAGTTATAGTTTGGGGTAGAAGTTCAGGCTAAAGCGATAAGAACAGGTTCAAGTTTGGCAATGTAGATCTGAAGTTCTTTGCATGTACTGATGCAAGTCTGCCGTTTTAAAAACAAAAACAAATAATAAAAAAATCTCCTCAGTACATCTGAAAAGTGTTCATTCCAGGGGTAAGCAATTGTTATGTTTTTAATGGCAGCCATTCAGAAATAGCCTTATGCACCTTAAAACAAAAACGAAAAAGCACATAATTTTTCTTCTACGTACATTGAAGGAAAATTGGATGTTATCAAAGTTTTATAATCTTTTCCTTTCTCATTTTTTTCTTTTTCCCCCTCTGCATAAGCTGGAGGGGTAGTTCTCTTTAATTTGCTGAATCAAATGCTCTTTCACATAACTAGTGATGGATGGAATGTACAGATGTTTCATCACCATTTAGCACTTACTGAAAACTTTATCGGGGGTTTCTTTGGGTCTCCTTGTCTGTTGTATATGATCCTGTGTATCACTATTACCGATTTTTGCTGTACTAAATCCTTTCCACAAAGTGACTTGCTTTAACAGTGTTTCATGATCATTGATTATTCTCCCTATGGAATTCTGTTCTCAGTTTTTCATGTCTGATCTTCTGATTAAGCTCCTTTATTTTTGGAGGGGATGTTTCATACCGTGAGTTATTTCAGAATCAGCCTATCTTTCACTGCGAGGTACTATCAGTTAAATAACCTTCTGTTTACTGCAGACTGGGCATTTCTCATGGCTCAGCTGAGCACAGTAAAGCGTTAAACAGCTGTCTTATGGCAACTGCTTGGCACAGTGCAATAAGCCCACAACTCGGATGACACTGTGCTCACTGCGAGAGGGACAGTAGCAGCAGACTGATTAAACATCAGTGCCCTGGAGAAAAGCTTTGCATTGTACCCTCTGACTTGTTTTTCTTGCTTGTGACATCTTGCAGATTTTTGTTTAAAATGTGCATAATTTTGTAGATACAGCACTTACAGACTCTAATCAGCAGTTAAGATAAAACAGTATTGCTTTTGTTCCCCTGCTAAAGCTCTTTTCATGCAATGCCGCTAGTTGCTCAACAGCCACGTTTATTCTGAATTGTCTTGTATAGCCCAGGAATGTTCCTCTCTCATTTTTCCTGCAAAAAATCCACCACTTTCAACACACTTATTACTCAAGGTTTCTGAACCAGAATGAATCTTGCAGTAATGTCTGTTCTTGTTCACCCGGCAGCTGTGCACGACCCCAAAAATGTCAGAGCATGCGTCCCCCACTGTGCCATCATCCTCTCACGTTTCTGATGGCCCTGATTCGGCTAAAAAAAAACCCCAAAATGTGAATAGTGGAGGAGGAGGAGGTCAAAGTGATCCCTAACAAGACAGTTCTGACAAAATCACGTAGGAGGATTTCTTTTTCTTCCAACCCTAAAGGCATATAAGTAGACCAGAACTAACGAGTGCCAGATATAAATCTGGTACAAATTGATCTCTTTTTAGTTGAATGGAGCAACATAGCTTTCTACCATCTGATGATGTGGCCCTTCATTTCTCATTAGTAAGAAATGAATACATTTTTGTTGATAGAGGGGAAAAAAGATAGCTCCGGAGGTTGTTCATCAGTTCTTCTATAGCATCACTTGGATTAAGTTGGAAAAACTTAATTAAAAACATGAAGTTTAAATTTCTCATGAGAAATTAAGTGTGGATCACTTCTTTCTGTATATGTGACTGACCTCCTTACTGCTGTTTGGTTTCTGTACTGTTGTAATTTTTCTAAACAAAGCTGAATCTGTGGACTAGAATTAATTTTTTTTTTAACAGAAAAACAGTTTTGTGCTGCCCTCCTAGTAGGGGACAGGTAAAAGCCTGACATTTACCTCTGCTGTTTGCCAATAGCCAGCTGATCTGACAGCATATGTGTCCTAGCAGGACAACTGGCACCAGCACAGCTTTAAGCAACATGTGACATTTCTTGCAATAAAGGGGTCAAAGCCTGGACACGTGGGGATAATTTAACACTTTGAGAAACATATATAGAAAATCTAGGGCAGGAATATATAGAAAGAAAATTCTTTATCAATATCAGTGGAGTAGCTTATTGCACTTTATGCATAAAGAACTGAATATTGGGGTCCTCTTATGATGAACTTGCCTGGAAAAGCTTTGATATATTGTCAAACTTAAGGTCTCTCATAATTAAATAAATACGTGTTGATTTTTGTAAATATACAGAGTCTATGGCTGAAAACTTTTCTTTCTTCTTTTTAAATTTGTAGTGCAGTGCAAAAAATGACCTCTGAAATTAGTACATTTATTTATTTGTTTAGTCTGTGTAAGGGTCTTTGCCCCTTTAGCACTGTAGAATAAAGAATTCGACAAAAGAAGAGTAGATAAAGAATCTGAGTGCCTAAGATGTTTATTTTACTGCAATTATAAGACCTAAATCCCAAAGTGGGCTGTTGCTATAGCCTAATACTTTGGTACCTAAGAAATTCCCCCAAGAACTAAGTTTCTATCACGCTGCAGAAAGCATAATTGTCTTGGTTGCACCAGAGTCTATCTGCCAACCAAGGCTACAGGCAGTTCAAAAACATATATCTTAGGATCATCTGAAAAAACCTAAGCTAGCTGTTATGTTCCAGCACAGAAAGGCTGGGACAATGAGCAGTGATCAGTCACCGCCTGTGGTAATCCCAGTGAAGGGACCACATTTCTAATTTCCATTTTGCTGTCTCTAAGATGGTTCTAGGATGAAATGTAAAGACACAGGAAGGTTCAGGAGGTTAGTGGGAGATGTGCATTATGGCCAGAAATAGCATCTTCCTCTCCCATGCTTCAGTCCCAGGTCTAAGCACTGTATTACTGTTGCATTGCTTCAGAAGAAAAACTTTCAGTTCTACTTTAGCTTACATTTTGTTCCAGATAGCTAGCATCTTATTTTTAATTTCCTCTATCCTATCATGAGATGATTTTTCCAAGTGTACATCATTAGGATCATTTACTTCAGCAATTTGGATTGACTCATTAAATTGCTTCCTTTCCATCTTTACAGATGAGCCATACTTAATGGCTGTATTACATAATATACACCGACCAGAACCACTCTGAAGTTTCTCGAAGGGCAGATTAGTTCTGTTCTACCACATTTATCTAAGCGTCTAAGTCTCATTTTTAAGATGCCAAATGTTCTTTCAATTACTATTCTGGTCACTTTTTAAGTTTCATTATAATTTATAATGATACAGTTCTCAGAGTGAATCTGAAGATAAAACAGAGAGAGATTAGGTAATTTTTCAAGTGGTATCTGCTGTCACTTTATAAAGAAAAGTAAAGATTTGTGTATATATATATATATATATATATAAAAGAAACTTTTCAGCACATTAGAATGTATTGGAATACCTAAATGTTTGCTTACTAACAAAATGCTCTTTCAAAACATTCTTTGGATATAAGATCATAGAAAACTCTGAGAGAAATTAGATACATAATGCGATAGTATTAACGCATATATGCTCAGAATGTTATCGTTTCAGCTGACACTGTCATCCATGCAGCTATAACTAAATCAGCCCTGTAATTTTCATCTCTGTAATTCCTGCAACTAATATTGGGTACAACAGTTAAGGTCTTCGCTGAACAAATGGAGGATCTTCTGATAATACCCTTAGCTCACTCCTTCCCTTTTTGCCACTGTGATTAGCATTAGGTGCTTCATTACAGTCAGAGCAGATCACACTGTTCTTTTCTTCTTGCATAGTTCTGGGTCGTGGGCAGTAACCTGGCAGTCTTCCCCTATCACCAGAGGCTCCCTGTTGTTTCTGTAATGGGGAAAGAGGGAATTTCTTAGGGAGGCAGACCGAGGAGCCAGGATACATCATCACACTTTTGCAGCACTGAAGACAGAAAGAGTTCAAGGCATTTTATCGTTAATATCTAGAACATAAAGATCAGACTTGATAGGATGAGAGGCTGTGGCCTCAAGTTGTGCCAGGGGAGGTTCAGGTTGGATATTAGGAAAAACCTCAGAAAGAGTGCTCAGGCACTGGCACAGCTGCCCAGAGAGTGGTGGGGTCACCGTCCCTGAAGGTGTTCAAGAACTAGAGATGTGGCACTTGGGGACTTGGCTCAGTGGGCATGGTGGGATGGGTTGAGGTTGGACTTGGTGATCTTAGAAGTCTTTTCCAATCTTAATGATTCTATGATTCTGTGATATCCTGTGTCTGTTGCTCCAAGTTTAGGCTAATCAAGGTCTAAGGAGATGCTCAGTTAAGCTGTGTGGTATTTGAACCCTTTGTATTAACGCATTCTGTACGGTTGGGATTATTATTATTTTTTCTTTTTTAAAGGAACACATTTTGGGACATTACGTAAGCCTTAACCCACTTTTGGGATAGGGATACATTACCTAAAAGGCACTTAAGATATTTTCAATCACTCAATAAATAATGAAAGTTATATTCAATACATTAATGCAGCATACTTATTAATATTCTAAATGAGTCATGACACCACACTCACATTTGTTTCAAAATAATGCTCAGCTTTTATGACTGTTTGCATGCATTTTTCTTAAATCATTGGCAAGACTTTTAAAACATGTTTACAGTGTTGAATAAATAACAAATTTGAACTACTCTGACAACTTTTTACCGTAGATTGACAAAGTATCAGAATATCAGTAGTGCACAGCATGAGCATCCTTCATGGCCTGTACTAACCATATACTTCCAGAAAATCAAATGTTGTATAGCAAGTTTTCCCTCTTTTCCCCCTTCCTACATTTCTTTTCTGCCATTTGCTGTTATGATGGATACATTCCTGTGACTGTGTTCTCTCAAATGTGTCATTGCTAGTGTAGCAATTACAGAAATGCTCAATACTCATGTCCTTTTTACCACTACATAAATTTACACCTGTTTAGTACTTAAACAAGTTGTGTTATACACATTGACATAGTTTCTCCAGTCCAGAACCAGACTGAATGCGTGATGGATGTCCAAAGAAGGCTCCTCCTATCACTCAGAACCAAGTTCACATAACCAGTTTGCCTGTATATCCTCCATGTATGCTGCTATGTTTGAGTCACCAAACATAGATACCTAATAGAAGGCATCTGATGCATGCTGGTTTTCTGTGCACAGCACAAATGGTATAACAGACATCTAAACCCATGTGCCAACAGCATCATCTTTGAGCCAAATGTCCTTTAAGAGAGCCAGAGCCCTCATGTTATTTTCTTGTCAGCTTTATGCAAACAGTCTCTTGACCAGAAGCACTTTCCCTTTTCTATTATTAAAAGCTTTCTCAAAATGTGTATTTATAACTTGCTAACAGGACAAAAACATTGAGGCATTCAGTTATAAAATAAATGTATATTGTTCTTTACAAGTCCTACAAGTGAAAGTCCTATTAATGTCAGCATACGTATGTACAGTGGAGGTGGCTAGAGTTTGAAAACTAAAAACAATCAAGAGCTACTCTAATGTTTTGTAGTGAGAATCATTTCTCACAAAACTATTTAACAGCTCACATACTGTTATAAGGGCCACCTTCTTCCATTCCCAAGGGCTGATCATCTGAGCAAAATCTATGGTTTGGGGAAGAACAAGAAGCCTGCGTTCTAACTGTACAAGCAGAATGCCTTTCAACATCAGCTGAAAAAAATGCAGATAACACCAGCTTCTGTAGTTCCTCAGCTCATCAATCTTAAATCATCTCTTTCCTGGCCGCCTTTTCAGAATATTATATCTTCTGACTATCTCTCTCTTCTTCAATATGTGCTCTGGTCATTTTGTTCCTTTCTTTGGGACTTTTCCTTGTTTGTTAGCATCTTCAGAGAAGCAGAAGATGCTGTCATTAATCAAATGATTTCTAATGTTGTGACAGAACTCAAGCAAATCTTGCTGTCCTATTGTAGTACTTGAATCGCATTTTGAGAGCCTGTGACATAACATAGACATAGGACTGTCAGATAGTCCATCTGATAGTCAATAGAAAATCCAAAAAAAAAAAATCCCTTTTTACTTTAAAACCTAGGATTGACCCTAGGACCCTAGGATTATATAGGTCCAAGCTGGATATCCTCAGGGTGGATTACCTATGAATTTTAATTAAAGAAATATCTGTAACAGTAATTTCCCAACTTTATTGCCTCACACAAGTAACTTCTATCTTTTGCAGCTCCAACATATAGTTCTCATACACTTATGTCAAAAAACCGAAGCCCAGAAAATACCTACTTCTTTCTGTACCTCTGAATGTGAAGGTTCAACTCTATTTGGTAAACCTCTTTCCTCATAAAAATCCTGGGTTAACTTCATCTTGCTGTAACTTAAGGGATGCAGAAAGATACATTTGTTTTCCTTTTGATGTAATCTTACTCAGTCAGCCAACACTTACTGTGGCCCACTGGCACCAATATTAAATGAGTTCCTTATGTAAGATTTCATCAATAAAATCTCTAAGATAAATCTGTGCTATTTTTTTTTTTTTTTTTTGGTCTGTATCTTCAAGACCACCTGTTTTTTATTTACAAAGGAGCAGATACAATTTCCTGCATCCATTTAGATTTCACATGGTATTGTGCTACTGGAACAAAACCCAGAACTGTTAATATTTTCTGGCAATGACCTGTATCTATGCCATCAACTTCCATTTGAGAAAACACTACGAACAGTTTTGTCAATGTAAAATATTTATTTTTCAGTCACTTGTTATTCAGAGCAGTAAGCAAACTCAAACTAACAATACCGTATATAATTTTTAAGATTCATTTATAAAACTAAGGCTATATTTATGTGGGTTTATGATTAAGCAGATGTAAGTCAAAGCACTCAAAATTAGTCTTCATCTTGATTTTGATGAATATGAAAAATTAGAGCATTGAGAAAAGGCCTGGAAATTTTTCCCAAAACAAAAGATAACTTTCTGTTTTGACAAGAATGACTTATCTTGACATATTTATAATACAAAACAAAGCTAAAATAGAAATATTTGTAGAAACTGTCACAGCAACCTGTTTCAATCTGCCAAAATCCATTATGGAACTGTACTCAATTTTTAGAAAATACCTCATGAAATTTGCATGAAAAAATCTTCAAATGGAATGGAACTTAGTACCCTGTCAGTGTAATTTCCAGAACAAGATAGCAGTATTTTTGTTTCCCTCACCACTAATTGTTGCATGTCTTCTGATCATTACAGTTTGCTAGATGTTCCTTCCACATTGAACAGGTTCATTAATTTAATGAAAAATCATTATTTTTTCTTTTTTTTTTTTTGTGACAACTCATTTAGCTGTCATTTAAATACAAAGAATGATTGAAAATGTAAATATTCCTGCTGTGTCATTCCCACTTGAGATGTGCTCTATGTAAGGCATGTAAGGCCTTATGCAACTCTTGACCTGATTGACCATTAGGTACAATCATCTCGAGAAGTAACAAGATGTGTGTTTCAACTTGAATGTGCATAGCATTTTTGACACTGAAATAAAGATTTTTATTGAGATATAGCATCCTCATTGTACATGGGGCATTCTACACACTTCTCTCACAATTAACTGGTCCGTGTGGATTTTCAGAATGTCATTTTCTACTCAAAATTGCATCCACCTACAGGCTGGAAATGAATGAGCCTGCTGATAGATAATTGTCTGTTTCCCCAAGCTTACGTGATTTATTTGCACTGGTCATGTTAAACAGGAAAAGACAAAGGAATTATTTATATCATTCTTTAACTGAGCACAGAGCAAAGCAAGTGTTAGATATTTCAGGTTTATTTCTCGTGATTTATTAATCTGTTTTTAATCAAAAAAATCTGAATTCTATATTGTTGTATTGTTACTCCAGATGCTAATAGATTTCTTAGCTGAAGTACAAGAACTTAATGTACTTCATAAACAAAAGTCTTAATTTTTAAAAGAAAAATAGAAATAGATTCTAAATTAGGTTAAAAGGTCTATTGAGGTGTAAGAAAACTTAAGCTTGTAGCAGATTAATCATAATCAGTTGTAGTTCTAGTCATTAGCATTCCCTGATTTTTTTTTTTCTTGATTTTTCTCTTCTTTTCTTACAGCTGCCGCTCTTTCATCAAAATCAACTGTCTGTCATTTCTAGGCTTCATCAAGGCTTGAAGAAAAAGACCAGAATCATCTGTCATCTTTTCATTTGTGACACAGACTGCTAACAACCTCATTAACTTTCTTCAGGCTCTGTCTTAGTTATAAGTCTCTTGTGCATTTTTGCAGGTGTGAACGGAAAGATGCATCATCTCAGCTCCTGTCAATAGAAAAAGAAAGAAATTAGAAACTTTATATACTTTAAGATGTGGGAGATAGTTTCTGTAAACATCATTAGGTCTGAAAAACCCCTTGATTCTGTCTCCTCATAGCTTTGTGCCCACAAGATAGAAAATATATTAAAACAATTGCGTTTTTTCTGATAAAAAGTGTTTAGCAAGCAATATATTACAAGTATCTGTTTTAAAATCAAATTAAATGCTGAGAATATTTAATGTAGTGAAAACCAGACATTATAACCAAACAGAAAGCTTAAAAGAAAATTTATTTTTCTTGTAGAACAATCATTCTAAAGCTAGTTATCTCTAGATTACCAAGATGCTATGTCAGATATGGATATTCCTTGTCATGTTTTGTCTACCAAAAGTCTCATAAAGACAACATGAGTTTGTGTAAAAGACCTTAGCAACAGTCAAAATTTAGCCTGGTACTTTTAAATGACGCTGCAGAGAAGGACTATGATTCAGTAGAGGAATCCAGCAATTTTCACATGGATGAGCAAGTACCAGACAGACTTCCATCCCACCTTGGATGTATAGAAAGCACAGCAGGATGCAATAATTGAAAGAGCAGAAGGTTGAGGACAGTCATTTCCCTGAAGTGAAGCAAGTCCACTGTCTGTTTTCTTAAATGGAGGAACGCTTACTGAACTGTATTTAGAGCCATGGCAGCACAGAACAACCCTTCTGTTCCTCAGACTAAAAATTTTCAAGGGAGTGATTCTTTCTCTGTGACAGTTATTAGGATTCAGATATTAATCTTTTTCCCTAACCTTTTCTTTGGAAAAGGAAAGGAATTGTAGAGATAGGGCAGTGCCAGAGGAAGTTCAACCAGTTCTGAAAAGGAATGAGCCAAAAATACTTACTGCAGTTTTTAATCCGTGCACTTTCTGCCTAGGTCCTCTAACACTTCCTCTTCTCTCTCTTGTATACTCAGCTTCTCTCTCTCCTTTGGTCTCCCACACAGACAAGAATACCTGAACACACACTCTGTGTACATATGCTATGTGTCCTATAGTTTACAACACAATTGTTTACCTCTGGTAAGTTCCACTAATTGAGATCTCCAGCAAAAGAAATTATATTCTGGCACTGCATAGGATTCGCAGTCATGGGCAGTTTTCCTGCTGTTTTGATGCAGTATGCAAACATAAGAGAACAGAGCTTGTTTTGCAAAGAGCTAACAACATCAGCAGCACAAGTCATGAAGTGTTTACAAACAACAGATGGGAAACAGCTAGAAGGTGGTGGTCAGCATGAAAAGCATTGCTCTCTGCATAAGAGCAGCTTAATCGTTCAAGGTTTCTGTAGGAGCCAAGAGCTTTAAGGCATGTTAGAAAAAATATTTTTTTCTCATATATGTATAAGTAACACAACTAAGACGCAGTTTTAAAAAAGTACAGTCAGTCACTCAAGGAGGCTTGAATAAAACCTGATGAGTTACATTTTCCTGGGTCCCACTCCTTTTCCTAGCTGCTACCATGGTCCAGATAAGTTACATGAATCATTTTATAAGGGAGGTTTTTTATGGCATTCTAATGGAATATTCAAATGTTTACAGCACGTTCTCTAATTCAATGCAAGATTTCTAAACCTGTCTTTCCCCACCCCTCTTTGAAATACAAAGGGGCGATGTATCTATCACATGTTGTCTGGTCTAACAGCTAAAGGATGAGAGGAGACCTCCACAAACACACAAATCCTGCTCTGATAACAGGTGGTATCTGCTCTGATAACAGGTTCAAATAAAGTTGAAAACAAACAGAATTTAAAATATATTCTTGTGGTTTTGAGAAGTAACCATTTAAAGAGAAGTGTAATAGTGTCCAACAGTGGTTGTTAATCCAGCCAACATTATTCCAACAATAGCAAAGAGTAGATCTCTTTTTTGCATTTCTTCTGAATTTTTAAAGTCAGCTTTCTGAAAGAAGTGAGGGTAGTTGCACCATTCTCTCCAGTATAAAAAAGTGCATACGCATACACACTATTTTTCCTCTTTTTCTTTTTTTTTCTCCCATAAAATAAACTGCATCTGCTACTTGCCTTCTAGTTACTTCAGAGGTACAAGTCAGGGTCAGTCCCTGGATACTCTTACTGACAGATTCTTTTGAGCCATGTGAAACAGTCAAAAGGGAAAGCAGAGGGCATGGCAGGCAGGAGACTCAGTGTCAGAACCCACCTTGCAGATTACTGTTCATACAATATCCAATTTAAATGACCTGCAGGGCGTGAAGTGTTTTCTGTTGCTTACTGCACTACTCATGCTAAAACATAGCACAGAAGTATAAGCCTGCAGAGAAGTAAGAAATATTTGCAACCCAGTGTTCAACCAAATGTGCCAACAATGACATATCGAAACCAAACTACAGGTATTTGTAATACCTACCCAAGAAGTAGCCACACGTGTTCAGGGTGGTGAAAGACTTTAGTCATCCCCTGTATATTTATGTGCACTCATTTAAGTCCAAAAGGTAAAGTCTTATTAAAACAAGGAACTGAAATATCTCTCAGAGCTGCTGATGACCTCCCTTCACTACAGGCAGGCAACAATGTAGTCTACAGAAACAAGCCATTACTTTGTCTTTAAAGATAACAGAGCCTAAAGGAAGCTTAAAGCATTTTAAGTTCCACCTGTAGCTTTCAAGTTCATTTGAGGTGTTGAGCATCCAGCCACATTTCACTTGAGTAAAACTGTCTGTCTGTCTTGCTAATCAAACTACCCAGTAATCCTGATGGTTTGATCATGACTCTCATCCATACGTAGCTGAATGTTGGCAGTGGGAGATCCCAAGGCAGTTGCAAGATTTTGTTAGGAGTTGTTAGTTGGCCTCCCTTTGGCTGCTAAGAGCTACACTCATTTACAGAGCAGCTTTGCAGCTTGTTTTGGTTTTTAGTAAGCAGCGGTAACAAACTTGGATTTATTACTTTCCTTTGAGACAGTTAACAGTGATAAAAGATGAGGGTAGTTTCAAAAAACAGTTAATAATCTAAAGGAAAGAAATGTCTAAACAGTAGACAGAGCCCTCTTTCAGTACCATAGAAAAAAAAAAGTTCACTAAACTCTTCCAGATTTTCAATTTTTTTTCACATTCTGACAGACCTCTGCATACGCCTTCTCTCTTAGGTAAAAATAATCTGGAAGTAGGTAAGTAATCTGATCTGTTTCTTAAATTGACACACTTTAAACAGAAATATGTACAAATAGTTGCATGAGTCCTTTGGTTCCAATTTACAAGAGATATATTTGCAGCTTAGATGCTGGTGAAGAGAAGAGGTTCAATCACTTGTCATAATCATGCTTATTTACTGTTTGCTGCTCTTATACGTAGACTATCACTCATGCTCATTTTATTCAAGTGCCTCGAGATACTTTTAGCTGACATTCAATTAATGATGCAATGCAGTGTGATAAAGGAGTCGCTAATCTACTATATTCTTTTTGGGAACCTTGCTTGTTTCCATTGATATTTACAGTAGGCTAGCCACCTACTGCCCCTACCTACAAGAATTAACGGTCTAAAAGACAGAGTACGGAAACGAAGGCAAAAATCACAAGGTCTGTAGGTAAAGTTTTCCTACCATCACATGGCTCAATTCAATGCGATGGGAAACACAGTAACAGCACCTAGAAAATTAACCTGATGCAAACTGAAAGCCCATTTAAGACACAAACTAAATACCTAGCTTGCAGCAATAATTTACACATCTTCATAAAGGGCAGGCCAGCCTCGCATGATCTGTTTATACATGCAGAATTGGTTGTGTGTCAGTCTTCAATGATGCTGCGAGAAGGTTAAAGTAATTAAAAGTATTTCTGTGCAACACTGACTTTGTCTACTTACATCTGTTACACTGCTATACCAAGTAGACAAGCCCATAAGCCATAATGAATCAGATCATATTTAAATCCATGTTTCGATTCTTGCCTAAAGAGTTGTTCTCCCTGCTGCAGACTCTCCCATGGACTCTGTTGCTCCTTGATATGGGAAAATGAGGCTCCAGTCCAGCTCCCTTCCTCATTTATTTACTGCAAAAATGAATGTAGATCATCATAGAATGGTTTGGGTTGGAGATCTTGACAGCACCTTTCCCAATCGGAGAGACTCTACCTGAAGACAGATTGACATCTCTACAGAATCCCTTACAGGCTGAGAAATTATTTTGGCAAATCCACTTCAAGCCTAAAACAGGTGAAAAAAGGTAGAAGTGTGGAAGGACTCATCCCGCTCCTTTTGCTGCTGCCTGCCAGTTTTTCGTGGAAGCTGGGGAAAGCGATGGACACCTCAAGAAGTGTAGAGGATGCATGGAACAGCAGCACATCAGCCTTGAAATGGCAAAGTCTGTCCGATGACACCTCCACCGCAGGGATCCTCGCTCGGCACTGGGGCTTGCAGGACTCCAGGCTCAGTCGTTCCGGAGCGGGACGGTGGCAGCAGCCAGAAGAAATGGCTGAAGGAGGAAGGTGCTGCCGGTAGCAGAACTGGCTTAAACTTGGGAAGATGAGCAATAGTGCTGAAGAAGAAACAAAAAATAGCAAGTGCAGAAAGACAAAAGCTGGTATTTGGTGCAGAGAATGTAGGGCTATACAGCACACGTGGAGCAGCTGTAGGAGAAGCTTTAAGAGAATGCGAGAGCTGAAGTTCTGTCAGTCTGTGCAGTAACACAGCAGTTACCTTCCCCTGCGTTTTGGAAGGCACCTGAAGCAGCACCAGCGATTGTTACATGCATAAACCCACCATCGTTTCGCCGGTTCCCCCCACACACCCCGGCGACCCGACAG
>WBMW01001714.1:245774-296461 GCA_013396635.1 Penelope pileata
TCGCGGGTCCCTCAGAGCCGAGCGAGCGCGGCTCGGGCCGGCAGCGGGAGGCGGGCAGGAGGCGGGGGCCGGGGCCGGGCGCTGTGTGAGGAGCCGTGCCGCGCACCCAGCCCGTCAGTAACCGTCGCTGCTGGGGAGGAGGAGGAGGAGAAGGAGGAGGCGACGAGAGATTCTCCCACCCCCACCCACCGAGCTGAGGTGAGGCCAGGGCAAAGCATCCTCCTTTCTTCCCCTCATCCCTTCCTCCCTTTCATCCTTCCCCCCCTCCCCGAGCTCCTTCCTTTCATCCCTCTTTCCTTATCCTCCTTCCTCCTTATCTCGCCTTCCCCTCATCCTTCCCGGCGCTTCCTGGTCCTCCTTTCCTTTCTTCTCTCCTCAGCCACCTTTCTCCACTCCTCCCCATCCCCCAGACTCCTTCTCCCCACGTTTCACACCCACCAGAAGGAATAATCGCGCCGTCCTTTCTTTCCTCCTTTATTTTTAAATGCGTTTTTAATTTTCGCCCGGTGAGAGAGGAAGAGACGGAGAGAGTCGGTCACAGACAGAGATAATCCCCCCTTCTTTAAAGAACGGATTTGAATTAATGGTCATTTGGTGGCTCGTGTATTATGGGAAGAGGGGGATTATATTTAGGGAAGAAAGAAAGGGTCAAAGGTGTGTTGTTTCACTTATTCATCTATTTACCTAGCATTGCTTCGAGGTGAAATCCAGCCCCGTTTGAACAATCCTTTTGTGTTATTGTTATTCTCCTCCTTTCCTCAGGCACCCGAGATCTCTCGCTGCCTTTTATCCATCCCCGGCGCGTCCCTGTCACGCGTGGCCACTGCTCCTGTGGCGGGGCCGTGGGGCGGGCAGGGGACTGTGTGCCAGCCTCCATCCCTCATCCTTAGGCCTCTTCCAGCCCCCTGCTCCGTGGTGACCCCAAGCCCAGCCCCAGAGCTGCTGGTTCCCATCGGAAGTTTGCAGAGCGGCTCAGTCCGTACGTGGATTTTGGCTGGAAGGCAGCCAAGCGTTGGGCGGCTTTTGGAGTGGAAGAAGTTTGGCTCAGAGGCAGTGGTGGGGAGCAGTGTGTTGCTGTGTTCTGGAGTTTGTGTCGTGGGGAGCATCCAGGTGCCTGGGGAAGTAACTGATGCATTTTTGGCACCTGCTTCTCCCCAGGGTGGGGGGATGCGGTGCGTGCTGGCGCGGGGAGGTGCTGCTCCCTTGGCTGCGCAGTGGTTTTGCTCCTCAGCTGGCCAATGGCACAAGGTCTGGTTATTAGTTAACATGTTTCCAATAATTTCAATCCTGAAGTTTGTTTATACTTCATCCGACAAATGTTTCAAAGCCCCTGCTACTGTATCTATAGATGCTACAGCAGCGGATACAACAGCACAACTCTCGGCTCTGCCAATGCAAAACCCTGCAGGTTCTATGCTACCTTGCTGTGTACTCCTAAAAAACGCTCGTTATGTGAACTTGTGAGAACTGCAGTGGCTGCGGTGCGTTTTGGAGCACCAGGTAGATAAGTAGCATGGATAGGATTAGTCTCAGATGATGCTGATGCAAACGGCTTTGTTGGCTTTGTGGCTATTGCAACGCTTCTGTTTTCCCTCTTAACCTATTGTTTCCGTGATTAATATCTTGTATTGTATCAGGCTTCTGGCACTCCGTTCAAACAATTCCTTCTAGAAGAGAAAAAGTACTGACCCGGAGGGTGAACTTTCACACTCGGTTGTGTAAATCATTGTTCACAGGCTGCTGCAGAGAGACCCTCAGCTGTGGGTAAGGTGGCTGTGATGCCATCAATGGGCACTGCTGGCAACAAAAGCCTCAGTAGGAAAGCTCCAGTGTCACTTGAGCCCTGAACGGAAATGCAACCCTAATTTATGCACAATTTTGAAAGCTCTTCTTAAATATTAATGCTGAACATGCCTGTTAGTACTGACGTGCCTTTGAACGACTGAGAACCAAGAGTGTTCATAGACTGAGACTTTAAAGCCAAAGGAAGCAATTAGATCTTCTCCTCTGACCTCTGGACTGTTACAGCCAATTGGATTTTATCCAGTTACTTTTGAGTGCAATAACTTGCATTTGGCTGAAAACACATTTTCCAGAAAAAATGGAATTTCATTGGAAGACAGTAAAAGGCGGAGAGTCCACTATTTATTAAGTTATTTGGCTCCAGCTCCCAGTCACTGGTTACTGCTGTGCCTTTCTCCACCATGCTCAAGAACTCAAAGTATTTTCTTACCGTGGAGGTATTTATCTGCTGGAACATAGTATATCCCTCTCTTTTCTGTTTGAAAAAACAAAAGGTCTAAAATTACTTTAATTTGTCACTGCATGCATTTTCCTCACTGCTCAATTTCTGTGGCCTTTTTTTCCGAATCTGCTTTTTCAACATTTTTCTGAAAACGTGAGCTGCGTGCAGCATGCCAATGCCTTGTCTCAGGAGCATTGTGTGAGTCTAAGTATTACCCCTCCAGTGTTACTCTTCTGTTGATATATCACATTATATCACAGTGTTACTCTTCTGTTGATATATCACATATATCACAGGCTGCAGCACTGTATTCTAATCACATTTTCACTGGCAATGCTCACCCTAGCGAACCCTTGGCAGGACTGTTTCTTTCAAGAAGAGTTCATACTTTTGTAGACTAGAGTGTCGTCCTTCGTTATAGCTTTATAACTTTGTACATGGCTTTATTTAAGAGGTTTTTCTTTTTCTAGCATATGTTGAGCATACCAAGCAGTCCCAACTGCTTTTTATGCCTGATTTATCCTCGTTATGCAGCATTCTATCCATCTGTAACTTGTGCAAACTTTGCCATGATTGATCATGTCTACTTGCAAGGAGTTGAAAAATTGTTTCTTGATGGTGGCTCCAACTTTGGGGAATTCTACATTAATCTGAGTTTTGGTGTGATGCATTCTTCTTGAAATCTGATTTTTTGTTTGTTTTGAGATGTCCCTTAACCAGTTCCTAATGTATTTAATTGGTGTTAGCTGGGTTGGCAATCAGACTGTCACAGAATACTACACCAGGTGCCTTAAAAATTTAAACATACAAACTGATGCTCACTTTTTATTTATTTATTTTACTATTTTGCACAGAATTTGCATAATTCCAACCTGCCTACTGCTACAAACACCATCTCACCAGTTTTTTAGAGTATGGTTGCAATGTTAGCATTCTTGCTTGCTTCTGGAATTTCCCCATTATTTTCAGACTGATTAAAAACTCACGTTGGTGGAGCAGACATCTCAGGTGAGAACTCTTCTCATGGTGACCTTTTTTGGTCCTGCTGAACAAAAAGAATATTACAAAGTAATGTTGTTTTAACATTGTTTATGTAACAGGCTGAAAAAGTAATTCATCATTCTCATGAGACACAAGAAAGTCATCTCATTTCTTTCCAAATGCAGAATTACTTCCTGAATGCATCAGCCCTTTCTGCACTATTAGTGTGATTAGATTCCCTGTTCAGCAGCCTACCTTTGTGAGGACGAAGATGTCTTTTGCTCTGACAAAGCCCCCCTCCTATTTTTCCCTTCTGCAGAGACATGTTTACAGCTTCACCCATCAATTTTTACACTGACCGATTCAAGAAGTATCTAATCTGTTCTCTTAAGACTTTTCTTCTTGTTTTGTACGGCTTCTTATTTCTAATAGCTGTGTTTATCGAAATCTGTTGCCAAATTACAGTACTTATGACAATGCCTTCTAGATATTACATGCTGTTTGAACATGTGAGTATGGGATTTTCTTTTTTTCTGTGTATACAATTTATTGGATTTCAGGGCAAAGTAGGCTTTTGCTTTTAATGCAGCGTGTTTCAAGGTTTGAATGAAGGAAGCTAAGCTATTTATTTGTTTCTTCCCTACCTTTTTCATAGCTGGTACAGAGGATGGAATATAACTTCGTTTTCAGTTATAACACATATATTTCCACATATTTGGAAATGTGTGGAGCAGGTATAGAGGAGTAAAGAAAAATAACAAAAGTCTGATAGTAATTATAGTAACATAGGTCATAAACCAGCTGGAGTTTTTGGAGTTCAGGTCTGTAGAAATTGTCCTCCAAAGCTAATGTGAGGTAAGATGCTAGAAGAAGCTAAAATAAGAACAGAACTGGAGGGGACAATGAAAGTTACAAAAAAATGTTGAATTTTAGAGGCTGAGAGCTACTGCTTGACTAAAATAAACTTGTTTGCTTATTTTGTATCAACACAGCGTTTGTTATGATAAGCTTTCATGAGACATTAGATACTTTATATTGTTTACCAATTGGCCAGCAAGGACTTTCCCAAGGCAAGGCTTCCAACACGTTGGGCTTCTGCAGGAAGAAGTTGTCAGGGTTCCAGTGCCTCGGTGGGACTCCATTGCTGATGGGTAGGGTCTGCCAGCTGTATCAACAACACCAAGAGCATGAGTGTGCTCAAGCTGCTGCTGAGTCTTGCGGGCCATGAGCATTGTTGGAAAATAGTTGTTAATGTTTTAACGTAAAAATCCAAAATTGATTAAGCTGCAGTAATGAATGAAGGCATAACAGAGAATAGACATCAGGATTTGGCATATTAAAATAAGTGGTTAATAATGAAGTTATTCTTGTATTCCAGTTTGTTATTGGCTTGTGGAAATTCATTGTTTTCAGAACTATCCTGGGTGTTTTCTGTTGGTTGTGACTGGTTTTGTTTTCCTGGAGTTTGAAGAGACAAAGTAGGATTCCTTTTTGTGTTATTACATGGGTATACTTTACTGATCTTTATTGATTGCTGTTACCAAGAAGCTTATCCATTGAGCATTTTCTCAACACGTCTCAGAGTGATAACACTATTTTGTTGTATTCAATCTTCAGCTGGGCAGACTCAGCAATCCATACTCCACTTTTGGGATAGAAGAGATAAATCTCTGTGTTCTAAGTGGTTTCCTCAACGTCGTGCTGTTGAGACAGTCCCAACATATCTTGTTTCAAACAATGTTTGTATACCAGAAGGCATTCCTGAAAGTTTTCCTATGGTGAAATAGGTTTAAGTCATATCTAAATAACAAAACATTTCCTGCTGTATGACATGTGACCATCACTTACCAGTACAGTTGGCTGGAAGTCAGGATTTTTATGTTGTGGAAAACTATCCTGCTTTGGAATAGTGTATTTGTTAGGGTTGACAAAGTGAAGTTTAAAATCACCAGCAAAATGATTTTTTTCACCCAAATAGGGGAAAAAAATACCTTTCTTTGAAGAAGTTTAACTCCGCTGAATCAGCATTTTCTGACAGCAAGTGTTTTTTTTTTCCTTTGGAATATATTTTGGCCAGCTACACTTCTCAGTTGCATCACCTCCTGCATTAGTATTCTAGTGCTGAGAACAGTAGAGAATCGTTTTCAACATTGCAGCAGAGATTGCCCAAATTTTCAGACTTCTTAAGAAATGAGAATAACTTTGCTAAGTGAAGCTGAATCCTGTAAGACAGAAAGAGCACCTCATAGAGTTCTCATTTGAGAGGTAAGAAAAATAGATTTTTTTTTTTGCAGTTACACAAAAGAATCTCTGTATTCAGTGTGTTTTATAGCTATTTTTATACATCATCCAATCTGTTGTTATCACTGGTGTAATAAATATTACTTGCCCTTTCTCTTGCCTGTCTCCTCGCCCTTCTCTTTGAAACAATATATTTTAAAAATAAGTATATGTTACATAATGCCTAAAGGAGACAAGAATATTAGAAGATAAGGCAGTCTGACTGCAAGTGGAGCAGAGATTCTGTGTACACCTCTGTAAGCAGAAAGTAGAAGTGGTTTGGGTCAGGCTGGGCTCCCAGCTGCCCAGGTGACTTCTGAAAATGGGACTTAAGCTTTTAAGTTACTTAAGGCTTCTTGTAAATGGATTAATCTGTTTGTCTTTTTTTACAACAATTAACTTTTGTTTTTAATACTCTTATTTAATAACAAAAGCCTCTTCACTGTATTGGTGTTTAAGGAAATGTGTAAAATTCTTTTTCCATTAAACCCTTTGCAGCACAGCATGGGCGGCTGTGTCCCTCAGTTTCCTAAGCTTTACTTAAGAGAAATCGGTCAGTGTGAAATATTTTATTCCTTACATTCTAAATGAAGAAACTACACCTATTCCCTGCATAGCTGAGCAAACTGCTTTGATCAGTTCTTTACCTACTTTTAAGCATCAAAAGAAACTCCAAAAATATCTTCCTGAAGATTTAACTTTCAATTTAGATTATGGGATAGAAATGCTGTTGGTCTTGTTCTGAAATTCTAGTGGGCACTGGTTTTATTTCTCTCGTAATATCATGATGATATAGCAATAGCTGTGCTCATTCTGAAGGAACTATGTTAACAAACTTGAAGAAAATCTCTACAAGAGACACAAAAATTATTTGCAGTGTTAACTTGCTTTACTAATCTGGTGCAAGTGTATTTATCTGATGAGGGTTTTTGTTTGTTTTTTGTTTGCTGCTTCATTGACTGGAGAAACATTTGTTGTTTACTTGGTAAAGTAGGATGTCCTCTTTAATGCTATTGACTTTTGAGTCAATTTAGAAATTTTTCTAAATAATAATCATAGAATGGCTTGGTTTGGAAGGGATTCCAAGGATCATCAGGTTCCAACCCCACTGCCACCAGCAGGGCCACCAACCTCCAGCTCTGCTACTGGATCAGGCTGCCCAGGGCCCCATCCAACCTGGCCTTGAACACCTCTAGGGTTGGGGTATCCACAGCCTCTCTGGGCATCCCGTGCCAGTGCCTCACCACTCTCTCAGTAAGGAACTTCCCCTGACATCCAATCTAAATCTTTCCTCCTTCAGCTTAAAACCATTCCCCCTTGTCCTATCGCTGTCTACCCTTGTAAAACGTTCCCTCCTGTTTATCATTTCCCTTTAAATATTGGAAGGCTGCAATGAGGTCTCCCTGCAGCCTTCTCTTCTCCATGCTGAACAAGCCCAGCTCCCTCAGTCTGTCCTCGTAGAGGAGGTCCTCCAACCTCTGAGCATCTTTGTGGCCTCCTCTGAACCCTCTCCAACAGTTCCACGTCTTTCCTGTATTGAGGGCTCCAGACCTGGACACAGTACTGCAGATGAGGCCTCACGAGGGCAAATATAATGTTCATATTCATGTATTTATTTAATAAACAGAGGCTAGATTTGCTATTCCCTGTCATTAGGCATTGTCATTCCTGAGACTTAATGGAAAGGTCTCTCTTTCTAATATAAAATATGGTCAGCTGTGATAAGCTGCCTGTGGTTAATTCTTCATGTGAGTTCATATCCATACCTTCGTTTACCCCCCCAACAAACACAGTCTTGCATCTGTAAGCAAGATGGGGCTGATGTACATAGGTAGTGTTTGTTTATGGTCTATGTTGTGTAAAACGACATCTGATTATTTTGTTACATAAAACAAAAAAATTATAGTAAGTTGAAAGAAACAAACCTTATGCTTGAAGTCCAGCAAGCAAAAGCTGCAGTTGATTAAACATCTGCCACCATATTTAAATTTACCAAAATAGATAAGAGTCAATTAATAATGTTGGAGTCTTTCTCCTCACTGTGTTAGAACAGTTAAGTGAAAGAAATCGTCATTTATGCTTGATTTTTGATAGAGAATTCCTCAAAGCTCTCTGTAAATGGTTATCTAATGGCTACGAAAGTTGCCTGTTAGTTAATAAAAGACTGGTAAGACTTTCAGGGAAAGGTATAAAAAGGCTAACAACTAAAATTTCAAGTGAGAAATATCAAGAATAGGAAGGTTAGTTCGTCAGGTTGGAAGATATTTTAAGTATATCCTTTCTGCTTGTTTACAGATAATGATCCAAAAAATATCTCCACCTTTCAGGGCCAGCAGTGATAGAAGTAGCCAAAATTGACCTTAAAACTCATTTATTTTTCCTGTTTTAGAATAAATTAATGCTATCACTCATCCACATTAGCTTTCTTGTTTGAAGTACTTCAGCAGATTAAATCTGGAAGTAGGAGAACAGTTTTTCTCTTTGAAAAATACAGGAAAACTTGTCAAGTTAGTTCTTGCAATTAAAATCCACAGGTGATTTATTTTTTTTTAAATGAAGTTACAGAGTTGCAAATAAGAGAACTATCATTTATTACAGATTGCCAGCCAGACAGAAACAAATGACATATTTTACCCAGGTTAGTTATTTTTCGTTTTCAATTATTCCCATTATTATTAGGGTCAAACTGAAAAGGATTAATGTATTTTCATTACAGCATATGAACTCCTTTCTGGTTCTTATACGAATCGTACACAAATAGTCTTGAGTGCTTACTGTAATCAAGTCAGAAACGAAAATTGGGAATTACTGCTGCTTAGTCTAATTTCAAACGTATCTATTATCTCTGTAATCTACATTTCAGATGCTAGGCAGAAATACTTCTAAGAAAAATAGTCAGGAAGTCCATGAATGAAGAAGGATGAGGCTGTGCAGGAGTTGGGTAGGAAGAAATAGATTCACACAAATGCTCTCGTTCTCCAGGAGCACTTTACCCTAGAAAGAAGTTGGAGCCCCAGCACTGTCGCTTGTGCTCAGGTGGGCTGCTCATGCTTGCAGTAAAATTCAAGCCTATCTCATTCAACTGACAAAATCTTTTTGGCCTTCTAGACTTACTAAATATTGTTTGTGGGTCGCATCTGATATCTAGCAAGAATAGAAATATTTTCAAGGATTTTTTTTTTTTTAAAAAGGAAAAGCTATTGCTATCTTATGGTTTAATTTATTACTTGAATGACTTAGGAAGAATTCAATGTATAATTAAGGCAGCCAGCATACTGAATCCATAGATGCTTTCATCTGTTCTTACTCTTTAAAAAGTTTTCACGACTTGCGCCCTTAAACTAAGTTTTTCTTTTATACTCAGATTCCAGACCTCGCACTCAGTCCTGTGAATCTTGAGTCAGTGCAGGTGTGCAGGACAGTTTGTGGTGCTTCCTGGGTGCTAAGGAGCAGTGAGGACACAAGTCCTGAGCAGGAATGTCTTCTACATGGGCTCTGTTCACATGAAAACAGCATCAAAGCGTATGTAAATACTGGCATTCTCCTACCTGCTTCCCTCACCTTCTAAATAACTGAAGTGTATCTCTAAAGCATTTTATACAGCTTTACAAACGCTTTTTAGCTTGCCTAGTTCTAAATCTATATTTGCTAGCAGCAATGTTTGTATTTACAAATTCAGCTAAGAACTGGAACATGCAAGGGATACCATTGTTCAGTATTCACCTTCAGCGAGCATGGCAAGAAATAACATTTTCTTATTTTTTTATTATAATATGCAAATTTCCTTATTGTTACCAGAGAAACTATCAGCTTGCTTCTCACAGAGTCTTCTTGGAGCTCCAGCTGGAGGTATTGCATGGTCCCAAGTGATCTCAAATGTTGCAGCCTAACCTGATGAACATGACAGAGTAATAAGGGAGGATGCATCTTATGCAAACAGCCAAAATTTCTTCAGAATTAACATCTTGAAGTAGTTGAGAAAGCTGAGAGACTGTAGGAGCTACATCTTTTTTTGTTTCTAAGTAGAAGCGTCATTGAGAACTTGCCTTCATGTGAGCATTAAGCTGGGTACACATTCAGCAAATGACAAATTTGGTGGCAGCAAAAGAAAATCATAGATGTGCGGACAGATTTAACACACAAACTGTTGTGGTTGGGATGCAAAAATAGCAAGCTTGCAAACACAGTGAGGTTGGGAGCAGTAGTGGTGGCACAAATGCAGTTGCTTTTTTCAGTCTCTGCACTCTGTGTTCTCCTTGGTTGATGCCAGTTTTAGGGCTGTCCTGTCCTGATCATTGCCAAAGGTTTTCCCTTTGTCTCAGTTGCAGTGAGAAATTGCCTTTGGATCGACAGACCCTTCCCATGTTAGTTGCATCTTGAGGGTGGAGTCAGCTTAACTTTAATTGTTTTATGTCTTTTGTATCTGTGAAAATGATGCTGAGATGCACTGACAACATGTGTGTGTTCAGGTCTCCAGTTGGTTTAATGAGTTTATTTTTGTTGAGTTGTTGACAGGCAGCCAAAAACAAAATAGTCACATAGCCCAAGAACAGATTCTTCGCTGAGTTTTTCCATAAAAAGATCCCTCAGGAGGAAGGGAAACACTATTCAGTTACACAAAAGGAACAGCTTCTAGGAAAGGACCAAAAAACACACTGTCCAAAGAAATAATCTGTTGGTAGTTGAAAGACATCTTCAGGTGTGCTTGAACTTTGTGATCTGAATGAGGCAATTTGAATCTGGGCGTTCAAGATTTTGTGGTGTTGCTTACTCAGCTCTTGTCTATATTGGATTTTGGATTTCTCTCTTTTATTACTGTTCTTCATTAAAAGTTTTATTGTTGTTGTCATTTCTTTTCCATTGGGATGGAATTATGATCATTCAAATGAGGAAAGAATTTTGAGATTGCTCTTGATAAAATCACTCTTGATGTTTTTAATAACTTTCAGCTATCTCAGGAAGGACCAGAAGATGCTTAGAATTGAAGTCACCTCTTGGCCATTAAAGCTAGGGTACAGGAAATGCAGACAAAGTGGGAAAAGTGTGTTGTAGGAAGACTTTCAATGGCTTCATTTACCTAGAACTTCTTTAAGTAAGAAGAAAGTATGTAAGTAGAAAGGAAAAAATAGTCTTGAGAAGATTAATTTTTTATGCATTTAAAAACAAAGTGTGCCCATATTAAACCTCAGCTCCAAATATATCTGAAATATATTTCTGTAATTTGATGAAATGTGCAAAACATGAGAATAACTTTACATTGAGATAGTAAAAAAGTTTGTTTTTACTGAGGGCTTCTGGAGTTGTAGGCAGGTTTCTGGGTATCGGAGCCAAGAGACTGATTTGGGTACTCGATTTATGGAAGATGAAAACCTTCATTCTAAAAGTAAGGACAGAATTTTCACTGTGTTGCAAACATCTTGCCCAATGCTTTGATCATTTAGTTAAATGTAGTCAAATTCAGATCTGTGTGGTATTACGATGGTATGTAGGTTGCTCCAAAAGTANGCATAAATAATAGGTTGCTTACATCCCTGGAAAATTAGAAAGCTTACCTTACTCACAGAGCTGTTGTGAGTACTGCTACGTACCTGTCCCCTGCTCTAGCAAGTGTTTTAAGTAATTGGACTCTCTTAATATTTCAACGTTTGGAAAAGAAAAAGGAACTAGAAGTGTCCAGTACCTCAGAGCTCCTTTGCATTCGATTTTTCAGCTGCTGCAGATAGGTAGTGCATTCTGCTCAAATCTTCCTTCTAATGAGCTATTTTATGTTCCTGTTTTGATCTAAAGATAACTTTTCATCTGAAGTGAGAAACTAGTTCTGTCATGGGGGGCCAGTTGAACAAAGCATTACAAATGGACATGGCTAGCTAACATGGGCTCACAGCGTGCTGCTGTAGACTTTACTTTACAAAATCACAGGGATTGGAAGGGATCTCAAGAGGTTGTCAAGTCCAACCCCCCTGCCAAAGCAGGTTCCATGCAGCAGGTTGCACAGGTAGGCTGTCTGAACTCAACGTCATTTAGTTCGCTCTTGTTAGGGCCTGGGTCTTGTGCAGGTCCTGATCCGTATCTGTCATGGCTGTCTTGTTGCTGTACAACAAGAGTTGTTCCCATCTCAGAGTGACAGACATGGTACTGGAGCATGGAATTATTTGGTGAGTTTCGTTACGTTTCTCTCAAATGGTGCTAACATGGATGGACAAATGCCATGGGAGCAAGCACTTTTCTTGGTTAATCTTAGGTGGGTAGGTACATTAAATAATCATGAAATTTGGTGAGAGTACTGATATTTCAGAGATCGCTTGGATAAGTGAAAATAAGGGAAATTAGTGATGTTGTCTTAAAATCAGATTTATTATAGGTGTACATATCCGATATGCAGAATTTCCTGAATTCATTGTGGTCTGATGTCCCTAAATGCAAAAAAAGTGCTACTGAAAATATTACAAGATAAAATGAAGTAATGTCAAGGCTGGTGCTAGTTGTCAGTGTGTTGGAAAGGTTTAGGTATTTGTTTCTTCAAGGAACTTTTGACATCTTAAGGCCAACTATTGTGGTTTTTAGTTGTGAATTCCAATAAATGGAAAAGATGAATTTGGTAAAGGATTAGAATGTAAATTTCTGTTGCTGTAATAGTGCCACTGCCACATTCTGTCCTCACAGCAATTTAATCACCATTAAAGAAAGTGTTCAACACTGGGCATGTGCACATTTCATTTCTGTTAAGGAAAGTATTTGTCTATTGTTGATGCTAAACCTTGCTCCAGACTTTAGTTCAAAAATGTAGTTTACATAATCCTAAATAATTTAATGAAAACTATGTTGGTAGTAAGCAGGGGTTTTTAGTGTTAGAAAACATTTGAATGTGTTTAAATTGAGTTCTGCAGAACACAATGGAAAGATGAAAAATAGGCAACCTTATTGCTTATTATAATAAATTATGAATGCTTCAGGTGATTTCCAGATATAATAGCTGTTATGGCACTAAACAGTTCCATTGCTGAACTATTTCACACTAAATTATGTTCTTAAGCCCAAGGGAAAGAAAAATCAGTCTTTAAGAGCTGTGTTGGCAAATTCTTCTCATTGTGTTGAGGCTTTAGTCAAGTGTGGTCTATTATTCTTTGCATTTTCTTTCAAGACAACTGAATGTAAGGAGATGCTTTTCTTCCTGCTACAGACTGGCTCAGTGTTTCTCCAGTCCGGTGTTTGTTGTCGTTTTGCTATTTTTGTAACTGCTTTTTCACAGTGAAAGCTTGTGATTTCATTAGCAGTTATTTTAAAACCTGAAAAACCTGACAGGGCTAAATGGAAAAAGAATTCTGTTTTCCATGTAGATAAGCACAGAAATACATGAATAAAAATCAGGTTGGCCTCTCCTCCACGCTTCACAACTCTACTCCTCGGCTTTATGAACCGTTGGGAAATGGGCCACGTTATCTTCAATTTTGTAAATAATTGGCATTCTTTGTGTAGTTATCTTTATTAAAAGTATGTTTCTAGTTTAATTTCTGGATAATAAAGCCAACTTGATGTACTGAAGCCTTCCATCACTGATCAGTGAGGAGGTTAGGAGCTTTCTGACGTTTTTGTTGCTGTTTTTGTCTCCTTCCAGCATATTGGGAGCTTGTTCCAAGTGCTATCTTGAAATTACGATAACCCGTGAAACTAAAGCATACATCATATACGTTAACCTCACCTTTGGTATCCACAAAGTTGTCTTGAGAGCTTCTCTGTCACTCCTAGCATCAGAACACAGGGTCATGTTTGTCCTCTGAATTAAGCAACGGTGATTAAATTACACGTGCTTCGTGATCCTTATTTTTTCTGCCTACTGAATGGGGTGGTGACCTGATATCGACCCTATGGAGAATGTGCATTTTGTTAACACCACATGAGTTGTGCCTCTGAGGTTTACCAGACAGGCACTGGTACTAAAATACCACTTTTTTTTTTGGGAGGGGATTATTGATATCGCATCTGAGCCCTTCCTACCTTAGTTTGTGTGCAGCGGTATTTACTGTCCTTGTTTTCATTTCATATGTTTTGTTTAACGTAAGGAAACAAGCCCACAGTACATTTCTTTTTAAGTGAAGAGAAAAAATGACTTTCTCTGGAGTGATGACAATGAGCTGTTTATTACCACAAGCTGTGCATTTTATTTTCTTTTAGTTAGAAAGCAGTGATTTGTCTGAATTTTTGGAGTGGTTTTTAAGTGAATAATGATATAAGAGCCTTCTTACTTGAGGCTTCTTATAAATGTAGTTATTTATATGAGGAAAAACTGTTCAAGCTTGGATTATTTATGCAGGGGAAAAAAACCTGTCTCTGGGTTGATAGAATTTTTCTTTCCCATCTTCTCTGAACTAATTTGTTTTCTCTGTGCAGTGAGTGCTACTTTGTTTTAGATACTTAGGAGCTCCTTATACCATTTATCTAGGTAAAATGATATGATTCAGACCTCATCTTCTGTTTGTCAAGGCAAACTTTGTCCCTTCATGGCTTTGAGAGAGACCATGGTGGCCTTTCCCTTTCATTTTTAGCAGACCTATCTTCATTAAAAGCAGAACTGAGATTCTTCCTGGTTTGTTGTCATTGGCATGTTCTTTCCTTCCTATCTATGTTTTTCCCCCACAGCAGTTAAGGCATAGGTGAAAAGATGAATTGCACCTTCTTCCCCCTCGTTGGATTGCACTTTTGATGCCAGCCCTCTCCTAAGAGCTTCATCTGAGCCTGGAGTCTGTGTTCAGACCCGCAGTGAACGGGGATGTGAATCCACTGCTTATCCATCAGGTCATTCAGTCTGCAGCTCTGGGATGGGAAATGTGTGCTCATTGGTAAAAAGAGCATCTAAACAGCCTTCCTAAATTATTGTTAACTATTGACAGTAATCATAAAACAAAGATGCAGAAGATTTTGTATCAACAAAGATTACTCCTACCTAGAGCCAAGAATGACCTAATTTTTGTAGATACACCAGCAGGATCTGGGAGTCTGTCTGTAAACAGTTTCTTAGCAACAGCTGCCTGTCCCCTAGAAAGAATGTCACTTTTCATCCATGGTGAGGTTTTCTTCTGTTGACTCCAGGATTTTACAGCCCTTCTGCCCGAATCACTGCTTTCAGTTGCAGGGAGGCTGAAGCAGGCAGGGATGATGGCTCTCCTTTTTCTAGTAGCAGCTGCCTACGATTCAGTGAGGTGGGGTTGATATTGGATCACTGTTTACTTTATTATTGGCTTCACAACAGCTTTTCTGTTGCAGTCCACCGCACTGATTTATTTTGGTGCAGTTTCATAAAAATTCTGATATGATGATGTATTCCCACTTTTCCACTTCCACTTAAATCGAGGAGGTGACAGACCAGGAACAATGAAGTGTAATTTTTTAAGGTTTCAACTGGTTTTGATACAGAAAAAAATGAGATTTTTCTCACAGCACAGTAGATCTCTCTTCATTCAGACTTGGGCAGCACCTGTCTCAAAGACTGAATTCAGAGGCAAAGAAAGCTGGAGCCGTTTCTGATTGGATTTTTATTACCTGGAAGCCTGCAGATCATGTGCCCATCTTTTTGAGATTTATCTACTTTATGCACTATCATGTAATTTGCATGCAGAGGTCAAGCAGTGGCACCTCCAGAAGGAGCAGATCCAGCATTTTCCACAGTAATACAGTGGTAAATAGAGCAGCAGCGGAGAGGACAAAAGAGTAATCTCCCCAGATATAAGCTCTTGTGATCAATTTAAAGAGAAATATTATTTCAAAACAGCAATCCTTTTCCTTTAGCCAAAGACTCATCTAACAAGGAGTCTAGAAAAACAACTTTTAATGTTTAGTTTTTAGTTTCTTATTTAGTACTGTCACATTTTTGAATACTCTCGACACAGGAGCTGAGGTCAAGTAATTGTTTCAGGGTATTAGAAGTTTTAATGATAACAGAAGTCTAGTTCTCTGTCTTTTTGCTGATCCACCATGCTTTATATTAGCTGAGACCCCTTTGAGATGGGGAAGCACAGATCTTGTACAAGGCTGGTTTTGCACCGAAGGATGTTAGAATGGGATATGATCATAAACTCATTCAATAAGAGGTAAGAGCAAGCTGAAATCTGCCTCTTGTATATTCAGAGAATCATAGAAAAGAAGCCTGCACAAAAATACGGTGTAGCATGCAAAGAGAAAATGCTTGAAGTGTAAAGATGTTAATTTATGCTCCAATTTATCAGTTTTTTTGCTAACTCTGGACAACTCAAGGACACGTACGCTAAGATATGGAGAAATCATTCCTTGGAAATTGCTGAAGCAAAGGTGAATTTTCAGTTTGCTAAAGATTCAGAAGTCAGAGTAGTCTCATAGTTACCGCAGGCTGGTAAGACCTACAGAGGTGTATTGTTCCTTTTACTTATTTATTGTTTCCAATAAATAAACCTATTGTTCTCTCTCTCTCTCATCTGCTCCTATGGGGGATAAATATTACTAAAGCCTGAAAAAAAATGGTCTTCCTACTATTCCTTCTCCCTGAAGAGAAGGCCTGTAGATGTTGGAAACAGTTAGATTTGAGGAATACTTTTATGGCTGATATAGGCTGTAGCCTACTGCATAATTTAAGGGAATTATAGATTTTATTTCTTCCTCAGAAGAAGTAAAATCATATGTCTTTATGTTTGAGTGCTTTTGAGAAAAATACAGGAAACATGCAGAAATTTGTTAGTGTGAGAAACTGTCTTGTTTCTTAAAAGTCTTTATTTCCTCGTCTTTGTTTGATTTGAAGTTCAGGAGTTTCTGCTATGCACAGAGTAGGGAGTTAAAAAGTAATTGAAGTCTTTTTCTGGCTTGCATTTAAGAAATAAAAATGAGTAGAAGGAATTTCTCTTATGAAAGAGAGGTTTGATGCTATTCTATGCAACTGGGAAACACAGAAAGAAAGGTGGTTTAGAGTATTTCAATGTTTAAAAGCTAACATTAAAGTAAAATAAAAAAGTAGAGTAGGAAGACAGATGAAACACGAGCTTTTGAAGAACTTTCTATGAAAAGGGTGATAAAACTAAGATTTGTTACGTTTGTACTCTTTAGGAGCTGCTAGGGTGGCTTCCTGTCAAATAACATAAAAATATACTGTGATGGAAGACTGAGAGTGGATTTTTTTTTCCTTTTTACTGTTTTCAGTATTCTCCATTACATTTTGGCTAAGAGGAGTGCGTTATTTTAAAGCAATATGTTTTTTCTTAACATTTCATACTTTTTTGTTACTTTCTTTTTCTTACATAAATGAAACAGTAATCTCAGTCAATCATTATCAATGATTAGTTGACATTTCTTTCTAGATTTGGACAAAACTTGACACTCTCATGTAAGTAATTTCTCATTAATATTATTTCTCAGCTATTTTGTGAGGTATCGATAAACCCTAATGAGAGTACAAAGTATGTCTTTGTAACTAAATATTCTTTTCTGTCAAGAAATCTAGTTTTTTTTTTTGCAAGTTCCTAGTTTATATATTGAAAAGAAAAGGCCAAACCAAAAAGCCCTTCCTTTTTATAAGCAAATTACTGTAGCTCATTGTATCTCTGTGTTTCCTGCATATATTAAAATGTTTGAAGACTGAAGAGAACGAATGTGCAGTGAGTCATCTGTTGAGAATAAAACCTGATACATCTGTGAATGAAATCCAGCTTTGTGAAGCAGAGCATGTAGCTTGTTGATATTGTATTTGGGTTTTTTTTCTTTTGTTTGTACATTTCTGCTTTTAAGGGATGTTCAAGTTAAAAAAAAAAACAAAAAACTTTATTTTGATTTGTGAAGCGCTCGGTCATATTCATAAAGCTGCTATTATTGGGATGAATTGGATTTAGTAGGACTTTGCTATGAATAGAATTATCTGCTCTAACTTTTTAAACATTTTTAGAGGTACCTGCATTGATGGTATTTAAGGAACTTTGTTTCTTAAATCTAAACCCAAACACTAGGATGCCGAAGAAGTTTGAAAGAACTGTGATTCCCAAAATCTTGATGAAGCTCCTCTACTATCAAGTAGCTTATCAAAGAGTTGGAACAAACACAGGATTCTCAGCAGAAATGGGAGTTCATCTGGCAAAATCAGTGAGATGCCAAAGTCCAAGACCAAATTATATTGTACGTGTGTGTTGATTCTTGCAACTATTTTTGGCATTTTTTTTCTGTAATCACCATTCTTAATAACAAAACGTGGCATTATTTCTTTAGTGGTGGTTGAAAACAAAAAGGATGTGTTATGGGCTGGTTATATCTGTCCTGGTTATTCCATCCCGGGCTGTGATAGCTAGCTGCCTGTGGGTTTCCTGAGTCTCGGGGTAGCATCTGGATGATAACTGTTAGATGAAGGCAGCCACATTAATGTTTCATAACTTCCATCATTAACATTGCCGCCTTCATCTCTGAGTTGTTCTAATGCAATTTTTTCCACAAACTTGAGGGAAGAAGTAATTCATTTCTGATGCTTTTAAAACTGAAGAATTTCCAAGGTGCTTTTCAGGGTTTTTTTTATATCATACAAAATAGTGTGGCATCAGAGTTCTATTCATCTCCATGCTGCCTGTCTTTATGTGAGTTTTTATCATGTTAGTTCTGTTTTATATTGCAAATTGAAGATTGATGGCTATTTAGACACTCCTCATACAGAAAACATTCCATATTTCAACTCTCTCATTGAGACTTTACAAATACACCTTCTAGCTCTACCAGACCTTTTTGGAGAAGGAAGCAAACACAACATTAGTTTTGTAGCAAATTTAGCAGTGTTAGTGCTAGTATTGCCCTCCACCACCCCTTTTCCTTTCCTGGTGAAGCTGTGCAGAGCTGCTGGTTTGTCAATGACTTCCAGCTGTGACTTCAGTATCAGTTGTTAACTTAATCACTTTAATTGTGAAATAGGGTTGCTTTTCCCCATGTACCATATTTTGCAGTGGTGTAAAATGCAATTTCATGTGGCATCTTTGCCTCCAGTCACCAAATATAAGATCTGCAGTTCTGCTTAGTGAGATTTATGCTGGAGTATTCTAAATATCTTTTTCCTGTCATTACCAAATAGTCACTTTACTCTTCACCTCCTTTTTTTTCCCCAAGTTTTGGATGCATGTAGAAGTGAACGCGGATTACAGCGTGGACTCTTGGGAGACCAGGTTCACTCTTCTAATCCTTCTCTGTAAGGATTGCATGATGATATTCCAGCAGGTGATACATACAGGTGAAAATCCTTCTGGAGTATCCAGACAGCCTCTCAGGACTGCTGATGGGCAGCATGGAGATGAAGGTCCACATGCAGACTGATTTCAGACGGGAGAAAAAATACTGAAGAGAAAACAAATGCTATGAATTAGAAAACTGAGTATTGGGATCTTCATAGTACTGCTGTCTGAAGTGCTATAAACTTTGTAATGCCCAGGACGTGAAAGATATTGACAAATTTCAAGAGGAAAACAATGAAGAAGAGCCTGAACGGCACATACATCTGTACAAATATTATTGGCCTAAAATAGAGAATAACGGAGCTTGAATGTTGGATTTCAAATAAGGATATTGATACAAGTAGTGTACTTGAAGAATGGCACCAGAAGTTCAGTTTATGGGCTAGGAAAGTTATACAGGGAAGGTGGAAGGTTGTGCTTTACCTTCTAGGAAGCTTAGAGTCCAGTTAGATAAGCAAATTAACTCATTTACCAGGTAATGCAGTAGGTGTTGTTACGTACTGACGTTCTATGACACAGCAGGAAATCTCAGCAATGGTAAGGCAGAAGTTGTCTGTCCAAAGACTGCTTTGCAGAGGATTACAGAAGGGGAAAAGCAACTCTTGGTATTGAATAAGCATAGAACCTGTCTAAAATGATTACTACTGAAGATGTGAAACTGATCACGTACATTTTGGTTTGAATCCTTGTAGGAGGTAGGGGGAAAAAGCCAAATTAACAGTAATAGTGTTTAGTTTCCAGAAGGAAATACATGTATAGGAAGACATGCTTTCAAAGAAATTAAAAGGAACACTAAAAAAAAGTGTTCATTGCTTTCAGTATTTGTTCTTAAGAAACTTCAGGGCAGTAAACAAAATAAGTAATATTCATAAAAGTAGAGAATGAAGAACAGTCAGAATGAGAAATTAGGATAGTAGGAAAACTATTTTTAAATTAGTGAATGTTTTCGGAAAAGTATCTTCCAAATAGTGTTGAAGTATTAAATGTCCAAAATATTATAATGGAGGCCAGAAATAATTCTGCAAAAATGTTGAAGACATGAAAACTAGTTATTTTATTGTTACTATTTCCAATCCTTTGGAAGCAAGAACTATTCCAAAGGACTGGCAGCCAGTGCATAAGTGAGATGGGAAAGGGAGTGTCAGAGGAGAAAAGCCAAGGAAATTCTCTGCATCCTTCCAACTGGAAAGCAGGAAAGGTGTCTGGGACTGAAGTGTTAATTGAAGATGTTTTAGAAGAAATAGAATGGCTTGAGTTG
Source organism: Penelope pileata (assembly GCA_013396635.1). Lineage (NCBI taxonomy): Eukaryota > Metazoa > Chordata > Aves > Galliformes > Cracidae > Penelope > Penelope pileata. The sequence goes on from WBMW01001714.1 coordinate 265,756, forward strand.
GAAGGGACCTCAAGGATCATCAAGTTCCAAACCCCTTGCTGCAGGCAGGGTTGTCAATCATTAGATCAAGTAGGTACAATGAATAGAATTGTGTCGCAATAACAGAACTTTTAAAATTACTTTTAAATCACCCTGTATACATTTTTTTTTCTTTTTAATGATTGATTTCATGCTTAGTGTTCTCTGTGTCTCAGATGGCTGGCTTTAGTGCTAGGTCTCATACCATGGTGAGAATTAATTCATCTCATTTTAACTTTTTGAATTCTTGGATTGACATCTGAATTTTGCATGTTTTTATTGAGGTTTAATATAGTATTTTGTTTGAAACAGTATGTATGGTGGCAGTTTTCACCTTGCTTTTTCACATTTCTCAATATAATCCTACGTGAAAACTCTTTGTATTCTGATGAGTGGCATATAACAGCTTATTTACCTGATGACTTGAAAAGTTTCTTTGCCATTTTCAAGTTTATCTGTGTTCTTTTCTTCTCTTAGTCTTCATAGAGATTATTTTTTCAGAGACATTGATCAAAGATTCACTATCAAGATGGAACCTATGTATGAAGAGAAAGTTTCTTATGTGCAAAAATTAATCTGACATTACCTAAATTGCTTTTTTTGAACACCTAGCACTGCTTTGTCATCTGCTTACTCCTTGCATTTCCTGTAGCCTGAAAAAGGTTACTCATTTGTTAAGTGATCTCATCATAATTTACAGGTGGTTTTTATGGATTTATGCAATAAGTTACTTCATGTTATGTCAGTAGTGGAAAAAATACATTTTATTTCTCCTGAACTTCAGGGGATCACAGAATCACAGAATTGCAGGGGTTGGAAGGGACCTCCAGAAATCATCGAGTCCAACCCCCCTGCCAGAGCAGGTTCCCTACAGCAGGTTGCACAGGTAGGCGTCCAGGCAGGTCTTGAATATCTCCAGGGAAGGAGACTCCACACCTCCCTGGGCAGCCTGTGCCAGTGCTCCGTCACCCGCACCGTGAAGAAGTTCTTCCGCATGTTGGTGCGGAACNGTACTGGTACATGCGGTTATTCCTCCCCAGGTGCAAGACTCTACACTTGCTTTTGTTGAACCTCATCAGGTTCCTCTCTGCCCATCTCTCCAGCCTGTCCAGGTCTTGCTGGATGGCAGCACAGCCTTCTGGCATGTCAGCCACTCCCCCCAGTTTTGTGTCATCAGCAAACTTGCTGAGGGTGGACACTATCCCCTCATCAAGGTCGTTGATGAAGATATTGAACAAGGATTTTGTTGAACTGGATTTTCAGTTGTCATGCGATTCTTCCTATAGTTCATCTAGAAAGATATTCTAAAGACCAAAAAAGAAACAGGTTGGCTGCATTGGCTTCCTGCTGCCAGGGCAAAACATAATGGTAATCACTTGGATGGGTTGCAAACAATTTGAAACACAACATTGTAGTCACTGTATCTTTTGTGCTAGCTTTGTACATATGGAAAATAGTGGGTTTTTTTTTTTTTTTGAGCTGATGTTATTCTCTTCTGTATTGTGTCTACAGATACTTCTCAGATCCATTAGTGAGGAAAGCAGTTTTCTTCTGAGAATAGCACCATAGCATCAGTGAAGAAATGGTTTTAATTCTTTAGTGTCCTTGTGCCAGGACAGAGAGAACCTCAAGTAGTATTGGAATTTCAACCATAAAAGGTTCAAACTTGTTTTAGAATAGATATATATTTAAAGTTTTACACTAATTTTGAAATGGCTTTTTACAGAACTTGGTGCTGCAGAACTGAAAGCAGCTCAGATTTGAACAATTTGACCACGTGGATACGGCTTATTCAGATGAATGATTTTTGAGGATCCTGTTAGGTATCTAGAAATATATCTCTCTCGTTGGAACCACACAGTCTGTATCCATGCTTGTTTATATGTCTGCTGATTCAAAAAGTAAAATTGAAGAGTGATGGCTATTGTCCCTGGAGGTGTTCAAGGCCAGGTTGGATGGGGCCCTGGGCAATCTGATCTATTACGAGATCTGGAGGTGGGTGGCCCTGCCTGTGGTTACAGGGCTTGGTACTTGATGATCCCTGGGGTCCCTTCTAACCCAGGCTGTTCTATGATTCTATTGTAAGCATCAAGTGCTGGTCTTCAGATCCATCTATGTAAGAGATGTAGGAAAAAACATTAAATTTTGCTTGTTTTCTAGCACATGAGTTTTTCAGAATTTTCAAAAGGGTCAGCCAGGTCCTTCGTGGAGATGGGACAAAGGTAAATAACTTGAGTTGTTTCTGTGTATTTGTATGACACTGCTTTGCTTTATCCTTCTCAGAAAAAGAGATTTACATCTGTAAAGCTAAGTATGTTCTCTCCTACATTTTAGGGTATGCTTTCACAAGTTGAACACAGTCCTGCTTCTGGGTACAAAAGGCTGCAATCAAGGCAGTTTCTGACTCACAATGATTGCAGATTTCCTTGTAGTCAAGAGATGTTCTGAGCATCCCCTTAGAGGCTCAGCACAGGGGGTGTTTGAGCTGCTTTCCAAGTGCAGCAGTCTCACCACCAGCTCCTGTACACTATAGTTGCTGTACTTTTTTCATGTTCAAAATTCACGTGCTCCTGGCTTCTTAAGACTGATTTTAATTCTCCCTCAGTTGTGATTCTTTCACCTTCAGTCAATAATAGGAAATCCTGGGTGAATTGAAAAGCCTGGAGTACCCAGTGTTGGTTGACAGTCATTAGGCTAGTGTGTTCCTTCAAGTCAGTTGTTTTCAAAGGAGAAGAAAATTGCTCATTAAAAATATATTTAACAAAATCACACCGTTCATTGCGTTTTTGCTGAGTTGCCTGAGGGTGTGAGTAAAAACCTGATCGACTTAAACATGGCATTGGTTTTTCAGCATTACTGTAAAAAGCATATTAAGCTTTTTCATTACAGTCTTGCCATTTTCAATGGTAATAATTTGCCCACTATAAGAATGTTACATGGAGGGTCTGTGTTGAACCCAACAAATTTTCTTTGCAGAAAAATGTCAGAAAAAAGCAAAAATTGTGCCAAAAAATCCCAACCCTTCTGTTCTACTGCAAGGAAATGTCAGGTTAGGGATCTCCCTGTGATGTCAAAAAGCAGTTCACTTAATGGAGTCAAAAATATTTTTTCCAGTAATTACTTGGCTTTTAATTCTATTTGTATGTTTAAAGAGGGCAACAACTGTAGAACTGCTCATTTCAAGGTTCAATGTATAGTTGAATGTGTGCACTCTATTCACGACTTTTAAAATTCAATATAAGATACTAATATCTTGGTTTTGTTTCATTTTTTTCTGTTTATTTCAATTCATAGAATTGTATTAGCATAGCAAGAATGTGATTCACCATGGGTGCCAGTGCTCGTAGACTTAATTCCTGTGCCCAAAAATATGGGAGTGGGTGAAGAGGAAAGTAAGAGAACTTTGCCTCGTAGTTGCTATACTTGTGGATTATGATGCTTTTTATGATTTTTGAGGGGGAACAGGAGGCTAATTTTGTACGTTTTGTTACCTCTTAATTTGAATCTTGGACAAAGGTCCTGTTCTGTTTGAGCTACGTGCTGTATAAACACTCGACAAAAATAGATTCGGTCTCTGTTTAAAGTGAGAGACAACAGCTGGATTTGGACACATGGAATGCTAACATTGACCAAGTTAGCATTGGTAGTGAGGTAAGGCTTGGTGACTACAACTCATCCCCATCTATTCACAGTGTGTTTTCTTTCCTTGGCTGTGCCTTGTATTAGGAGGAAGGTAAAAGCAATGAGGAGATGGATCCTTGGAAAAGTTTCCTTGCAGATATCAGGAACAGCTTTATAAGAAGGTGCTAAGTTTAACAATTTAGCTGCTTTATGGGATGTTTGTAGCTGAAGTAAACTTCCTGTTGCTGAAGGCTGATTTTCAGTCATGCTTTAGTTCCAGGGCTGAGTTAAGCAGCTGCTGTTGATGACTCTCATTCTGTGCTGCCTCCTGAGCTATGCTATGCCTATTTGTGCACAGCTGATCTGTTCTAAATTAGCTTTCTTTTTAAAAAATGCTTCTTTTAAACCTGAATTTCTTTTTCTTGTTTCATTACTCACCTGTACAAATACCTGGATGAGCAGAAATCACAGCACAGCTTGAGGATGGGAAGAAGAGAGGGATAAGTAGATGCTGCTGAAACCATCACTGCTGCAGGAGGAAAAGCTCATTCAAGTACAGCTCAGTTGAACTCTAGTAAAGTTTCAGAAAGTTTTGAAAGCGAAGGTGAGTGATACGATGCAGAAAGGTGATTCAGTTAGTGGAAGAATTTTGAGAAAGCACTGACTTTACCAAAAAACTAAGCTATCTTTCTAATAGTNAAAAGATTCCTTGCAGATATCAGGAACAGCTTTATAAGAAGGTGCTAAGTTTAACAATTTAGCTGCTTTATGGGATGTTTGTAGCTGAAGTAAACTTCCTGTTGCTGAAGGCTGATTTTCAGTCATGCTTTAGTTCCAGGGCTGAGTTAAGCAGCTGCTGTTGATGACTCTCATTCTGTGCTGCCTCCTGAGCTATGCTATGCCTATTTGTGCACAGCTGATCTGTTCTAAATTAGCTTTCTTTTTAAAAAATGCTTCTTTTAAACCTGAATTTCTTTTTCTTGTTTCATTACTCACCTGTACAAATACCTGGATGAGCAGAAATCACAGCACAGCTTGAGGATGGGAAGAAGAGAGGGATAAGTAGATGCTGCTGAAACCATCACTGCTGCAGGAGGAAAAGCTCATTCAAGTACAGCTCAGTTGAACTCTAGTAAAGTTTCAGAAAGTTTTGAAAGCGAAGGTGAGTGATACGATGCAGAAAGGTGATTCAGTTAGTGGAAGAATTTTGAGAAAGCACTGACTTTACCAAAAAACTAAGCTATCTTTCTAATAGTTCCCTGAGAGCATATGATGGAATAAGATTGCTGTTAACAGAAAGTACAGAAAGTGAGATGTGGGATGATAATATCAAAAAGGAGAGGGCAGGAATCTTAGCTTCAAGTATATGAATGGAATCAGAATGTAATAAGAGTGTAATATTGGGAAGATTTTAGATATAGCTTGGATTGGACTATGTGGAAGGAAGTCCAAGAATAATATCTATATAACAGGCCAGAGTAATTTAAATTGTGACTGTGGATATGAATATCCAAACATAGGATATAGAAGCCATGTGACTTTGTTCTCTTCCTCAGGAGTGTCTGATGATTGCTCTAAAATCTGAGTGTCAGGACTAAATGTAGTATGACAGCTCTTTTGCTTTCCGTATGACCCTTACAGCCAGTGGGATTTTTTTTTTCTCTTTTGCATTTTGTAATATTGAAACAATTTTCTTGAATCATCCCAATTTAGCAAAGAACTCTGATTTTGTGGCTGAGCTATGTTTATTGTTGTGTGTTTATCTTTGTGGTGTTTGCAGTTTTTATTGCCTTATTTATTTTTTTGTAGAAAATATGAGGTGCTTGGGAAAATATCCTATTTTAAGTAATGGATTGCCAGCCTGAAGAGGCCTAAAAATTCTCTTCCACGTGAGAAAAAATACCAGTGTCTAAATGGATTCTCTTCATGCAGGTACATAAATTGATTATGGTAGGCTGACATTGGTGCTGGAAAAGACTTGTAATAGGTAGCTAAAGCTTTTGATTTGATCAATGCTTATTAGTCATTGTAAAAAGAAAGTGAAGCATCCTTTTGAGTGATTAGTTGCATGGGTTACCTGAATGCTGATCTAAGCCTTTGCCAGTTGCTCTAAATGAAGATATTCTTAAATGGCATACCTGGTTTTGAAGGTATTTTGTGGTGTGTGTATGTGTCAATTATTGGATTAATGTAGAGGATGCACTGAGCAAGTGGAAAAAATTCGATGGTTTCCTTCAAGTTACCTGCAAGGCTAAGCATGCCATTGGCAGAGGTTAAAGGCTGGCTATTGTGATTGAAGTCACAAGCTGAACGGAGATGTACATCAACAGTAACCAATAATTTATTGAATGTACATCAGCTGTGGTTTATTGCTGCCTTCAGAGAGTTAGTAGAAACCTGAAAAGCATGAACACATCATCAGATACCTTAATTTCTTTGTCTTCATGCATGCTCTTGAATGAACTTTGAGTTATACTTAAAAATCAATACAGAATATCATTAGAATGTATTCAATTGATATTTACCCCACCTTGCCTTGGGAATCTGGGATGTTCTATGTGTTATTTGTGAAATATTTCAAGTACAATTTTGAGATGTTCTTAGAGACTAAAACATCTTTTTTAAAAACAACAAAACTTTGAAAGATTATTTAAATTGAATTCTTAGCTTAAAGTGGGCTGAAAATGCCTCTGTTGTCAAAATTTGTCTTAAAAAAAAAAACTTTAGAACAAATATATGAATTAACAAGCTTAAGAGTGTTAATTTTCCATTTACAAGGTAAAATAGATGTAGTCAGCTTCTTCCATTGTGAAAACTGTGATATTGAATACTATTCTCAAATACTCTTTTAAGATTGGCATAGGATGCTTATGAAATACAAGAGCCATGTCAATAAGCAAGAAACTAGAGACACAATTTTCATATTTTTTGTAATCTTCTTTCTCTATAAAAAGAAATAATTCTTGTGTTGAAGAGAACTGATTTGCCTAAATGCTGAATTTCCCATCTGTACAGTAAACTTCTTTATGTGGCATGAAGCCTTAAGCGCTTAAGAAATCCCAGCTGGGATCTGCAGAGGCAAAGCTGGAATCAACACGACAGGCAAGGAGGGATTTCTTGGCTCCCTGTCTGGAGAATCAGATCTGCAGAGCTGGGGAGGGAAAATCCAGGGCCTATTATTAGGTACAAGAAATAATTGTATCGAGTTTATTCAGAAGTATCCTTCTTTCTTTCTTTGTTTTTCTTTTTTTCTTTTTTTTCCCTTTCTGGTTATAACAAATCCTTGTAAGCATTTAAGTAGTGACGCTTTTGTGACTGTTGTAGCAATCTTGCCTGTGATATGAAGTTGTAGGCTTCAAATGTGAAGCCTACTTGTTGCAAAAACTATACTAGGTTCTTATTTAAATGCATAAATAGCAGCTTATGTTGACCAGTAGGTTTTCTGAGTCATGTCTACCAGAGAAGTAATATATCCAATCCATTTGTAGACAAAAGTTCAGAGTAGCGAGTCCTTTAAATCAGTTGTAGCTCAGCTCTATCTGAAATGTCCTCCAAACTCTTCTTCCACCAGTTCAACTTTGACTCAGGTTGGTGACTGCTAATTTGTGCACACTAGGACATAAAATGAGGAATGGGAATTACTGCTATGGGTGTTGCAACGTGCAAGCTGATCTGCAGGGAGTTCAGTCCCCTCATCCTGCTGCACCATTAGCCATCCATGGTGCATGTAGTGGGAAATGCAAGCAGCAGCTAAAGAAATTGTCTTTAATTTCCCTTTTCAGGAAACACGTGCTGGTGTATAGAAGAGAGCCCATCAGAGACATATAGAAGCTCAGTGAGGAGCAGCTCAAAGAGGACAGGTCTGGTTGAGTCAGGACATCCAGAGCAGTAGCCTTGCGCTCCTTTAACATGCAAGAGCAGGAAAAGAAGATCTTACCTCATGAAGTCTCTTCCAGTTAGCTTCCATGAAACAGCAGAACTCTTAGAGCTTCTCTTACACAGGTGCAGACAGCTGGGGATATTCAAGAGCCACAGGTAGCTCAGCATCAAGAAAAGTTGGTGGGCTGTATGGCCGAAGAGCTGGGATGGGATGCAACATGGGGGGAGAGAAGACCAGGCCAGGGAGTTCCTGCAACGTGATGCTGCTGTGGCAGCACTGCCACGACAGTGTTGAATGGGCACTTACAGAGATGTCAGCGTGTAGTAGATTTGGACTAGCAACTGGAATTACAAAAACATTTCAGAACTCTTTTTATGTTTCTGAGCAGCACATCAAGGCAGGTCTGCTTCAAGAAAAGGAAATGTTGTTTGATTGGGATTAAGTTTTGGGTAATTGAAATTTTTGTGCATTTTGAGTCTTCTAGTCATATCAAATTTTGATATATTACTATGAATGTGAGGCTGATTATTTTGGAAACTTTGGATCAGAAATCTGTCAGACAATCTCAGATCTTCTTAAAAAATAATTAAAAAACGATATTATCACTTCCTGCCTAAAACGTCAAAAATTTTAAAAATGTGTATTTTCCCAAGACAGCTTTTCTAAGTCATGTTCAAATTATTTTATTCCCTTTAATCCACTTTTCTGTGTATAATTATGGTACTGTTGCCAGCTTCATTGCATTTATGTTGTTATCAGTATTGACACAAAACGCCTTGGTTTCCTCTAAGACGTTTTAACCAGTTTTTCCACTGACAACTTTCTCTTTCTTCACTTGATTTGTTTATTGAGGAAGTCAGTAGTTCTATAGAATGTGTAGTTTATAGATGCATAATGATTTTCTCTAAGGAAAAATTAATTAGTCATCACTCCTTTATTTGTGATTATTCATGTATGAGGCCCAGAGTTTCACAAATAAAAAATTTTGGAATTGCATTTCAGTACTGCGACTTCTCAGTGTCTGAATTTGCTGTGGAACTATTTTACAACAGCTTAAAAGAATAATTCAGTATTTTAGATCTCGTAAAACAGAAAAGTAAAAGGAAATTGCACAAACAAATAGGTTTTGGTTGTTACACAGGTGAGCAGTGCCAGCAGTGTTAAGAACCTTTGCACAGAGCACAGCGAGGTCAGACAAAAGCCTAAAAGAGCGTCTGTTCAAGTTGTTATCCTCTGCTGTGCCATCCTCTCTAGACTTAGCAGGAAGAATTTCCATGCTTTATGTCACCACAGGAAGAATTTCCATGCTTTATGTCACCGTTTGGTAAATGATTGTTGCATGCTGGGTTTAGATGCTGTGGGTTGTAGCCTGGAACTGGAGAAGAACATGCTGTAGAAATGCATACTTGTTTCAAACATACATGTCTTTACATGGATTTATCATTTCTTCTGTGTTAGGAACATTGCTTTGAGACCAGTTTTATTAAATATTGAGGAATAGGAAATAGGGGAGAAAATTTGGAAGGGTCATGTGTGCCTTCTTGGTCAGTAATAAATGCCAAGCTTAGCATTCTTATTCCAGTGAGTGAAAGAGCTTAAATCAATTCTCATGGTCTTCCACTAACTGAGCCTTTCTTTTGAAGGAAAGTTAGAGATTGCATCTGCACCTCATGTGGAGCTCAGCTCTAAGACCTGAGATTTACTGTAAGTGGAAGGCTTTAGAATTTGTTCTTGGGCAGAATTTATTTTTTAACACAAAGGAGATCTGTCTTACTGCCACCATTTTGTAAAATGGGAGTTTTTCTGCCTCAAGCTTTGGAGGTATTGAATCTCTTATTTTTGGAAGTCAGATTCCTAGATCTCTTTTAACTTCCTCAGGGTTCCCCCTCACAGACTCACTGAATAATTCCAGGCAAATATCCGCCTCCTCCTTACTCACTGAAACAACAATCCAAAATCACATGAAGCAAAGGGTTATGGCATCTCACATGGCCAAACTCTCATATTTGTAAGGACCTGAAGTCAAAGTCCAGCAGTGAGATATTTTGTTCCACCTCCTGAAATGTGATGTATGTATAGAGTACCTATATAGAAGGTACTGTGGATGCCCCATCCCTGGAGGTGTTCAAGACCAGGTTGAATGGGGCCATGGGCAATCTGATCTAGTACCAGATGGAGGTCAACAGCCCTGCCTGTGGCAGAGGGGCTGAAACGTGGTGGTCCTTGGAGTCCCTTCCAACCTAGGCCGTTCTATGATATACATATATATCATATACATATATGGATGACCGTACAGATTTTAATAAGCATAGCATGCAGGCTCTTGTTCGTTGCTGGTGAAAATGAAGAGCTAATGGTAGTGAATATGCTGAAAAACAGTGTTTTGTGGCTAAGAATTTACTCTATCAAATAGTGTTATTGTGCTCTTTGTGTCTGTTATAATTTTCAAGGAAAAAAAATAGGAGACAGTACTTTCAGAGCCACTTATGTTTATCTATAGTGGATGAAACATTTTCATTTTGCATTGATTAAATTAACAGTATTATGATTGCGGAAGAATTGTTGTTCCATATTTGAATTTTAATTATTAGACAGTTTAATAGGGTGTAGGACTGCTACGAGTGGACGTGTAAAATGCAAGTACACACTGCTGGCAGACACAAATTTGAAAGGAGATAATTTCTTTTCTGGTATCTTATTGCTTGTGTTTGAAGCAGTCCTAGCAATTAGAGTGGGAAAAGACCTGTCGAGTTGTACAGATGATTTTCTTGACCATGCAGCATTTTTTCCCCTAAAAAACATCTTCACATTTGTGTCTGTTCTAAACACAGTGCTCTTTCTGAAAGCCTATTTCACTCTTCAATGCAAGTCACTGTTGGAAAGACACCATGCATCTCCAGATGTGAAATTTCCTTGTCGTCTTTCTCATTTATGTGAAAGAATTGTTATTAAAGAAAACAATAAATTGATGTTTGTGGCTTTTTTCACTCTTCAGTCACTTTTCTAGGGGCAGATGATTCCTCTTGATCAGTGACCTTTAAAACTGATTGATTTATATTTGAATACAATCTATCATTTAAATTCCTAATGAAAATAAACAAAGCAGGAACCTACCCCGTATTCATATTTAGAATTGTAATTAAAATGCAGAAAATTGGCGTTTAAATGATTCTTATTTTAATAAAATATATGTGCAGGTTGCATATGATTTTTTTAACCATTTAAATCAGTATAAGTAATGTTATCTGTAGTTACAAATGAATTTATGTGTTTGTTCATCATGTCTTTTCAGTTTTAGAAATGGTAGGTTTCAGATAATTTTACTAGCTTATTTTTTTAAATGCCCAAATGGGTGCAAAGAGCAGAGTTTTCCTGCATTTTCAAATACTCATTAGTTTCTTAACTTTCAGTGAAAAAGCAGTGGATAGCTTGGAGTTCAGCTTTCAGTAGGGGGCTTATAGTAAATGTGTACTATGTAGATATTACTGACTTACAGAATGTCTCTCATTAATTATGACTTCTTTTCCCCATTTTTTTTTCACTTCTAAAGTAGAAACATAAAACCAGCTGTGATCTAGAGTATTTGCATAGGGCTAAATGTATGTCTGGAACACCAGTTCTGACCTTGGTAATTCCTGCAAAGAACATAGGGCAGACTCTACCTGTCCTTTTATTTTTTTTTTTTTGTAGACCAGTACCTATAGTGATGCTTGGCTAAAAGGCTTTATTTATGGCAAAGGAAAATTTAAAAAAAAAAAAAAAAAAAAAAAAGGGAGATTTTGAAAAGNTTTTGCAAAGTATTCCTGGAAAAAAAAAATAGAAAAATCCTTTTCAATCAATTATTCTTCTGACGCTGCATTTTTTTTCTTCCCACCTTTTCATTTCACTGATCTGACAAGTTTCTTTCACTTTGTCACTGTTGATTGAATTTTTAGAACTAAGTGTTCTCTTGCTTCCTCTAGGAAAATCTTACAAGATAGTCAGCGTAAATTGTCTGAAAGAAAAGAATATAACATTAGGGAAAAAAAAAGTCTTTTATGTGGTTTCATTAGAAACAGAAGAACTTGCAAATTTAAATTAGTTTTGCTCATTAGTTTTCATCATAGTGAGTGAGCTAGAAGTCCATTGTATTGATCAGAAGTTCTAAAAGCAATGTGATTAAAAACTGTGAGCACTGGGTGACAACACCAACATCTCTTGATGTGGTTTCTGTTGCAAAATACAATAGAATCTTATTAATTTGTTCAAATGGATGAGATCTACGCAGATTTAATAATTCATACTATGTGGTAGGTATGAAGGTCACCAAGTGACACTGCTATCATTCTCCTTTTAATTTGGCAGCTCAATATAATAGAGATAACATGCTAATAAATGCTTCCTTCTATATTATTTTAACATTATCTCTCATGAACCCTCTCATATCCCTCAAGTACCAGAAGGCCGCAATGAGGTCTCTCAAGAGCCTTCTCCAAGCTAAACAAGCCCATCTCCCTCAATCTTTATTTATAGGAGAGGTGCTCCAGCCTTCTGATCATTTTCATGGCACTCCTGGACCCACTCCAACAGAATCATAGAAACACCAGGTTGGAAAGGACCTGCAAGATCTTCAGATACAATTCCATGTATTTCTTGTGCTGGGGGCCCCAGGCCTGGATGCAGTACTCCAGGTGGGCCCTCATGAGGGTGGATTAGAGGGGGACAATCTCTCCCCCTACCTGTCAGATACCCCTCTTTTGATTCAGCCCAGGACACTGTTGGCCTTCTGGGCTGCAAACACACACTGTTGACTCATGTCCAACAGCTTTTTGTCTACCAGGACCTTTCTCAACAGGGCTGCTCTCAAGGAGTTCTTCTCTGTACTCTTACCTGATTGCCCTGACCCAAGTGCAACACCTTGCCCTTGGCCTTGTTGAATCACATTAGGCTCACACTGGGCCCAGTTTTCAAGCCTGCCCAGGTCCCTCTGGATAGCATCCCTTCTAAATGACGGAAGATGTAGGAGCACATCTGGAACTCTACAATTCAACTACATTGTGCATGTACATGGGCTCTGCAGCAGATGAAGAATGTAGATGTCTGCAGCAGGTAAAAGTATTTATTTATTGAAATCTTACACAGGGAAGCTGCAGAACAGCAAATTTTAAAAGTACTTTCTTGGGGTGAGATTGGAAAAGATTTTCGTTGGTCCTACTTCCTTTCCTCCTGCCTTCCTCAATGAGTCAATGCCAGTTAAAAGCTTCAGTAACTTAAGGATTAAATTAATAAAAGTAAAGAAAAAATCAATAAACATTTGAGTTGTAGGAAAGATTTTTGTGCTTATACGCATGACATTCACACTCTGCATAAGTTTAGGAGGGATCCGTAGGAAATTTCATTGCTTCCTCTCTCATTGTGTACCTTACTTACATTTTCTTTTATTTTTGAGAACTCTCACTCTCAGGAGTAATCAACTGATCCGTTGATTAAAATGAGTTGTTTTACATAAATAAACTTTTTGTCCTTTGTCACTTTAATTGTTGATTTTTGTGGAGGCCTCAGTGTTTCTGCTGGTGGTCCAATTATTTCCATTTTATGGAATGTATTCCTTGTTGAATTTTGTTTAATTTTGACAAGTATTCACTCATTCCCATAACTGATTCTTTTTGAGAATTTGTGCAATTACAGTGAATGTAAGCTGTGTTTTCCATACTTTAATGCTTTCACATTCTCTTTTACTTTTTGCATTTTTTTTTTCTTTATACCAAAGTTATTCATAGACTTCTTAATGGGAGTAATTAACAGTTCAGGGCCTTTGGGCTTTAGTACCTTGGGATGTATTTGGATTTCCTGGCTCTGCATGTTTATTATTTATCTTGAAAATCAGCAGTGAAAGCAGGAGATGGACACCTTGGAATGTCCCCTTATTGAATTTCCTGATTTGAAAGCTTTTGCATTTCTTTCACTTTTTCTTTTAAATGCCTTCATGATTCTTTTCAAATAGACATGTTGCAGACTCTAATTCTATTTCTATCGTGATTTGTTTGCTTTTTTTTTCCCCGCTTAAAGTTTGCGAACTTCTGTCAAGTGTTTAACCCATTCCATTTTAATGAGGTAAAATTATTTCATAACTATTACGCAGCGGTTGAGATACATGTAGTCATTTCTCTATTCCTACCTGTACTTCTTAAGTTTAATACGAATAAGAAATGTTTCTGAAACTATAATCAAATTTGTCTGTGTGCTTGTAATCAGACAGCTAGCTCTTCCTGTGGTCATTCAGTGATCAGAACATCTCCATCATTGTTTTGACTAAAGACTTTGCTTTCAACAGTAACTAATTGTTTCTTCAGTCATTGCTGGAACATTAGATGCTTTGATATCTTTCCAATTCAGTATGATCATCTATTAATGAAGGTAATAAAAATAAATCATTAAGTGCGCTATTTAGTGTCTTGAATCCAGAATTTTCTCAGAATTCATAGAATCACAGAATCATAGAAACACTAGGTTGGAAAGGACCTACAAGATCATCTAGTCCAACCGTCCTCCTATCACCATCCCTACCCACTAAGCTACTAAATCATGTCCCTTAGCACCTCATCCAGACGCTTCTTGAACAGCGCCAGGGACGGTGACTCCACCACCTCCCTGGGCAGCCATTCCAGTGCCTGACCACTCTTTCAGAGAAAAAGTTTTTCCTCATATCCAATCTACATCTTCCCTGGCGCAACTTGTGGCCATTCCCTCTCGTCCTGTCAGTAGTTATCTGGGAGCAGAGGCCGACCCCCTCCTCACCGCAGCCTCCCTTCAGGAAGTTGTAGAGTGCGATGAGGTCTCCCCTGAGCCTCCTCTTCTCCAGGCTCAACAATCCCAGCTCCCTCAGCCGCTCCTCATAAGACTTGTGCTCTAGACCCCTCACCAGTTTTGTTGCCCTTCTCTGAACACGTTCCAGGGCCTCAATGTCTTTCTTGTAGTGAGGGGCCCAAAACTGAACACAGTACTCGAGGTGCGGCCGCACCAGAGCTGAGTACAGGGGGACGATCACCTCCCTGCTCTGCTGGCTGCACTATTTCTAATACAGGCCAGGATGCCATTGGCCTTCTTGGCCACCTGGGCACACTGTCGGCTCATGTTCAGCCGAGCATCAACCAACACCCCCAGGTCCTTTTCCTCTACACAGTCTTCAAGGCATTCTGCCCCAAGCCTATAACGTTGCATGGGGTTATTGTGGCCAAAGTGCAGGACCCGACACTTGGCCTTATTGAACCTCATCCCATAATTGCTTATACAAAGCTTGAGACAATCACTTTCCTTTAGCTGCCTTTAAATAAAACTCTTATCAGAAAAAATCTTTTTTTTTTTTTTTTTTTTTTTAAATGAAATATAGTTGTAAAGGGAGCACTGGGGAATGCTAGCACTGCGAGGACAAAGAGGAAGGAGAGGAGGCTGTGATCTGCTGCCTGTGGTGCAATCCTAAGGACCCTGGGTGTGGAAAGTGTCAAAACCAGCTTTCTCTCAGTCTGCTTGAAATTTTGTGTACGTGAGCTTGGTGATGAAATCAGGCATGTGTCTCCAGATGGAGAGAGTGACCATCACTCCTCTTTGGAACGATGGGTTGCTATAGGAGAGAGCTGCTGATCTGAATCTTGGTGTGTGGCACTGTAATCAGGATCCAAGTCCTGAAGACTTGAAGAGAAAGGATGTCTCAGGAAAATTAGCTTTTCAGATGGCACTCTGCTCAGTGCGGCTCATTGGATCTCTTTGAGGCTTTTCTTTATCACCAAGGCAATTTAAAAGCTTGTCCCTAGTAGTAGAGTCCCTCAGTAAAGTCACCTGCTGCAACAGAGAATGGCCTGAGACTTCATTAATCAGTAATAAAGTGTTTGACAGCATGCAGGTTGTGTAAAAACAAACAGAAAATTGCATGTGAAGTATCTACAGTGTTCTGTTTTAGATCCCCAGTATGGTTTGCCAATTGAACAAAATATTTGTTGAGAAGGAACATTACTGGTGGAACATTGGCTCATTTCTAAATTAGGGAACCTCCCTAGAAGGAAAATGCTATGTTTCATATTGTATATAGAAATTTTCTCCTGAGAAGGACTGTCACTTTTATTTAAAAAAAAAAAGATAAAAATATATTTTGTAATAGAGAAGAATTCAGCCAGGTGTATCTGAAGTAAATATAATCACTTTCTTAAGCTTATTATGGAACAGCACTCACTTTGTCAACTCCATTGATATAAGTCTAAACATTCCCTATTTTGAGACTCAGATTATGCTAAACGTTTTTCTGGTCATAGTACAATCAGAACCTGCTCTGTGATGTTGAAGTTAACACTTCAGTAATTCTTTATATTTGATTATCTAAAAGAATGATTCTGCAGCATGTGCTTCACTGGCTGCAATATGTCGCCTTGAGAGAGCTAAAAGGTGATGTATAAATGTGTGAAAATAATTTGCTACAAACCTTCAAGAAAATCTTCTAAATGAGGAAAAAGTTAAAGACAAACAAAAGCATTTGCATACAGATAGTCTACACATAGAATTCATATTTTTAATCAGAAACCTTGCTTCTGTATCTTTTGTTCCTGTGGAAAATCCTTGCTTAATTAGGTAAAAACTTGTATAAATTGTCTTAAGTAACATTACTATATAAATTTCAAATACTAGAGCAATTTCTTGCACACCATCTGAAATGTTTTTGTAATCACTTCAGAATTTCAGAAAATCCAAATTTTTGAATATCAATATCACTATTTACAGAAGGATATTAAATAAAATATAATGTTCTTTTGGAAAATGTTTAATGTTTTAATAATGTGTTAATGTGAAATTCTTTGCAACCAATATTAATAATTCCTCTTAAGCATAGATAAAGAAATCCATCCACATAAATAAAGACTTCAGCTCAAAGTACGTAAATTGTTTTTGTTATGAGTTGCTGAGCTGTATTCTTTGAAACAGTTGCTATGGAAATTCTTTTTTCTCTGGGTTTTTGTTATATATGCAATTAGGCATTCAAAGAACAGAAAAAATACAGAGAAAGTTTGAAAATTAAACATTTAAGTGTTCAGAATTCTAGGCTGCATAGCACTGTTCTGTTCTCTTTTTGCTTTATGTATTCTGTTCACAAATTGACTGTACACTTCACTGCTATTGGTATAATTGGATACATGCCATGAAAAATTGACAAAATGGAATAAGCACGCCATATTAGATATTTACTTCATAGCTGATGTTTTTATATCTTCCTGCCCAAAGCCAGGAAGGATAAAGGTGCTCTTAACCCACCTCAAGGAGTAGGCTTTGAGGTCCAGATCTCCCCTCAAGCTCAGTAAATGCTTTCCTGGCTTTTAAAATGAATGGAGCTAGATTGAGGGGTCTCAATTTCATCGTAAGTAGTTCACTTTCTTTCCCTAAACTGGGTCTAAAAACTTTTTGAACTTCATAGACTAGTTAGTAAACAAAGAACTGGCACTGCATGCTAATGGTGGTTATTGCTCGTATCGTCTTGATGTTGTAACTAAGAAGGAATTTCTTCTCATTTATTGTGGAGTGTTAAGTGAGACCCATTATTTGGTTCTGCCGTGCACATCACATATCATCAACCTTCTATGATGAAAGCAGACAGGTATGAAACAAAATCTCTTGTCCTATTTCTCTGCTTAATATATCAAGAATATAAACTAGAGGCCAGCGTACACTTGACTTAAAAAAAAAAAAAATGCAACATTGATAATCAGAAACTATCAACAGAAAGCAATATATCTTTTAAAAACTGTACTGTTGGGAGAAGGTGGTTTTATAAATGTTTTTGGGAGCTACTAAGAGAGGAAAGAATTGGTACAAATTGCCTAAAAAATATTCTCCAAAGGTTGTTAATAAAGGAACAAGATGTGCATGTAATAGAAAGGAAATGAGAAACAGCTCCCCTTCCTACCCCTCAAAATTCATCTTCGAAAGGTGATGAAGACTAAGAAGGAAATCACAGCTCTGAATTTTCTGTGCTTTAGTCACCATGTAGTCATCATCAATCTTCCATAATAGGGACTCTAATCTTTTCCCTTTTGAAGCCAATAGAGAAAATTGCTAATGGTTTCAATAAAACAGGATTGAAGCCTGTACCGTAGTCTGTAAAGAAAAAAAAATCTCAGCTCTTCTAAGATTCCTCTGTGTTGGACACACACTTCTGAATTGCGAAATTGTTGATGAATGCTAGCTTAATCTGCAGCATTCAGGGTCATAATTACACCTTCAAAGTGGTGGATTGAGTGCAATACCTGAAAGTATATCCATAAAAAACAAACCCAAATTTATTTCAGTAACGATAAGTTTTCATTTGAGACTTGAGTTTTGAATTTGTCATTGGACTCATGACAAAAAGTCTGAAAAAATCCAGTTGAAGTCTGGTTAGTCTTTCAAACTTATATACTATGTAATTAGTCTTTTTTTTTTTTTTAATTTGATTTTGCCAAGTTATTCAACAAATCTACTGAGATGCTAGTAAATGGCATGGATTAGAAGCTAAAATTGTATGTATCATTTCAGTAATTGTGAGTAAATTGGTCATTCATTAAAAAGACAAGTGTAATATATAAAGAAGAAGAGTATCCCAGAAAAAATACAGTTTCCAAATTTGTTAGTTTTATATTGATTTTACTGGCGGAATGTTATCAGGAAAGTATTCGTCCAAAATTTCATTGTTAAGAAAACTAATGAGAGAAATGAAGTGATACAAAGTTTTAGATGTTTAGAAATACTAGAAGTAATTGTAACAGAGCCCTCCTTTAGCTTCTGGATGAATGAGATGCTGGTTGCTTCAAACAAATAGCAAATCCACTTTCTTCAAGGTTTCCTTCTAAATTTTATATATAACACACTTGTGTAATAGGCTATATATATACCTAGTGTGATTCTACTGTCATAACATTGAATAGCTCATAAACAATTATTTTTTCAGTTCACCTTGTTGAACTGGAGCAAGTACCATATTTATTTACAGTGCCAGGAAAGAGAGCAGTGCAGATGAAGTGACATCTTGAAGCTACTAAAAAAGACAAAAGCTGACGATGGGTTTGAAACTAAATTTTGTGGCTTCTAATCTTGTTCTGTGCCACTTACACCCCAAAATATCAAATATATGCATAGGTAAATTATGTGGAAGAGCTTGCTCTCAGAAGGTCTTTGAGGGAATGAGAAGTGCAAAATGCTATGTTAAGGCACATGCAAGATGAGATGATCCATGACAGCCAGCATATCTTCACCAAGGGCAGATTGTGCCTGACCAATCTGATAGCCTTCTATGATGGAGTGATGGCATCAGCGGACAAAGGAAGAGTGACTGATGTAAACTACTCGAATTTCTGCAAGGCCTTTTGTATGGTCCCACATCATATTCTTATCTCTAAATTGGTGAGATATGGATTTGAAGGCTGGATTGGATAGGGAATGGGTTGGACAGTCAATGGTTCCATGTCCAGGTGGAAGCTGGTGATAAGTGTTGTTCTGCAGGGGCCCATCTTGGGAATGGTGCTTTTCATCTTAATCAGTGACCTGGATAGTGGGATTGAGTGCACCCTCAATGATTTTGCTGATGACGCTGAGCGGTGCCGTTGGTACAGTAGAAGGAACGGATGCCATCCAAAGGGACCAGGACAAGCTTGAGAAGTGTGCCCAGAAGGATCTGATGAGGTTCTACAAGGTGTTTGGAGAAGACTGGGAAAAGATCTCATTGAGAGCAGCCCTGCTGAGAAGAACTTGGGGATTCTGGTGGATAAAAACCCAGATACAAGCTAACAGTGTGCACGTGCAGCCTGGAAGGCAAACTGTATCCAGGGCTGCATCAAAAGAGAGGTGGCCAACAGGGCGAGGGAAATGATTGTCCCCCTCTACTCTGCCCTCGTGAGGCCCGATCTGGAGTACTGCATCCAAACCTGTGGCCCAATCACAAGAAAGATGTGGAACTGTTGGTATGGGTCCAGAGGAGGGCCATGAAGATGATCAGAGGGATGGAGCACCTATCCTATGAAGAAAGATTGAGGGAGATGGACACGTTTATTTTGGAAAAGAGAATGCTCCAGGGAGACCTCATTGCAACCTTCCAATACTTGGAGGGATCTTATAAGAAGGAGAGTGACTGACTTTTTATTTTGTCTAATAGTGACAGGACAGTGGGGAATGACTTTAAAATAAAAGAGGGGAGATTTAGATTAGATGTTCAGAGGAAATTCTTTACTCACAGGCTGGTGAGGCACTGGAACAGGTAAGTTGTGGATGCTTCATCCCTGGTCATTCCTGGAAGTGTGTAAGGCCAGGTTGGATGGAGCCCTGGGCAACCTGATCTAGTGATTGGCAGCCCTGCCCATGGCAGGGAGGTTGAAACTAGATGATCTTTAAGGCCCCTTCCAACCCAAGCCATTCTATGATTCTATGAGGATGATGGATCTTGGTCTGGGATGCGTCTAACAAGAAGGTGCTGTGGAGCATGTACAGAGTCACCAGGAGTTATCTGACTTCTATATACAGGCAGTTCGGCTTCATTGTGCTTTAGCTGCTGCCACCTTCTGCCAATGGAATAAGTTAGTGTTCTTGGCTGAAAAGTTTGGGCATCAGGAGTTAAGTCATAGGAAAAGGGAGTTATTTTCTAGGATGTTGTCTCTACTATTATTGCAAGATTCTGCATTAATTAAAACAATTAGTGAGCTGCATCATTAACATCTTGTCTTTAAACAGCCAAGCTCATTGGTGTAATGTGTAGTATGGGTACTTGACTAGTGACAATCCCAGGAGGATTTTATAAATAACTGCTACCCAACTAGGAGGCGGTATCTGTGATTGGCATTGTTGGTGCAATTCAAGCTTATGTATCAGTGTGGAGGTTCTGCAGTGAAAAAAGTGTTCCTGAAAGGTCAAACTGAATGTACGCAGTCAGCTCTGGCCCTGTTCCCAGATTATATGAATGAAAACATAATATTGGGCTTGTAAAATCATATCCTTTCTCTTTTAGTGCTAAGTAGACCCTTTTAGCATACTTACTTTAGAATTTGTAACCGCTTGTGTAATCTGGTGTGAAAAATGAGAGTTTGCTGCTCTGTATTCTTGGGTGCAGGATTTTCTTCTGTGCAGTCCTTATTTCAGATGATTGCTTCTTTTCTGTTACATACTGAATGCCATTATAACATTTTGGCATGACTAAGTACACGTGTATCCATGACAAATACTGAATTTCTTTCCGTCTAAAACCTCCTTATACATCTCCTTGATTGCATGAGTCTTTATTCTTCTGTAGTTAGCAAAAGAGAGAGGTGGAGGCTAAAACAGCAAAGAATGTTGGAAAAAAATGATGCTATTTCCTGCAGTACCAGAAAATAACTCAGTAGTTTCTGTGGGAATTGCACAGCAGAATGAAAAGCTGAAGTGGTTTGTAACACTAGAGTCCTAAGTGAAATATATATATAGACACATATGAATATGTATGAATGTACATAATAAATTTGAATATATATGAATATATAAATATTTCATATCTGTCTATATAAAATTATGGTTTGTTCTAATTACAATTTTATGAAGCTTAGCTCTCCTCCTCTCAAGACCTTTCATGAAAATCTCGGAAATCATAGTGTGGCTTTTCATTTAGCCTTTTTGGAGTTGGTTGTATATTTTAACCACCTTTCATTTCCCATTAGAGAATCTGCCTCTATTTTACTTGCAATCTTTTCTTTTATTGAGCTTTTTATCACATATAAACTACCTGAATACTGGCAGAGTCACTACCCAGGTTATAGAACAGATAAGGAACATCAAGCTACAGCACCAGTCTGAAGGCAAGTGTATTTTCTGTGCCCAGTGGATTCCGCTATGGCTGTTGGAGTCATTAATCAATTGTAACTTCTTCATTTTTTTTTCTTCAATCAGAATGAAACTATTAAGGTAATATATCTATCTGAAATACGAAATTTTCAGATACTCTTTGTAGGTTCTATTTCTTCATGCTGTTTCATGCTGAGCTGTAACAGTGAGGCAGAACACGCTTCCAGATGAGGTTCAAGCAGTAAGATGTGATCAGCCAGCTGGAGATAGCACTGCTCATCTTCCAGGTGGACTTGAAATAATAGAAATTGTCATAGCTTGGGCAAATACATTGATCAAACACACTGGTCATAGTCTTATTAGTATATAGCTTGGCTAAGCCCATGGCACAGTCATGTGTTACTTCAACTAAACAGCATTGGGACCAGGCATAGTTCCTATTTTGCTGGTCTACAATGTCAACCATGCCATAACTGTTACTTAATACCTGCTCACATTTATACAAAAGAAGAAGAGGTTGGTTTCCTCCTTTATCTTTCAACCAGGTTCTTTTCAGAAGTGTGGTTCCTGCTTTTCTACTTTTCTACTTTATACAATAAGGGAAGAATAAGAAGTTAAATGAGTTAGGTAAATGGTGACTTCATTTTTAAACAATAGATTTCAGTAATTTGAGTTACAAAAGTGTTATGCCTTTTACTTTAGTGAAATCAAAAGTGCCATTCAGACTTATTTGGAAATTCAACCCTGGTCGCTCAGTTCTCAGTTTTAGTATTGCATTAAGCAGAAATAATGTTGTAAGCCAAACACTGTCGTTGTACCCTTTGATTACTGTATTTGAGACCAAAGACAAATTCAAATTCTCTGGTTTTGAAGACCTAGTAGGTGATGCAAATGATAACCATTTAGATCCTAGGTCAAAATCAGGAAGCCTATATTTATTTCTTCAAAGGACTAAAATGTGTGCTGTTATCTGGAGGAGGGCCTGCTGACTAGGAAATATGCAAATATTGGTTTTAAAGGTAATTTTTATAAAGTGATGGTCTAACACCACTAAGGATTGGAATTTATGTATGTACTAGAATATGGGAAAAAAACAACCCCTCATGCCTAATAGTATGTAATAGAAAATGGAAACTTATAGGCAAATGCATGACAAACTCATCAGAGCTTGTAAACAAGCACCATGATTCAGATTTGTTGGATTCAGGCTTCTGTGTAGTTAGATGCTACAGTGTTCTGTTGGATCAGCAATGTGCAGTGTTAAGCTGTCTGTGTACTACACAAAAAATCCCGTGTGACAAATCCCATTGCAGCTTGAATTGTGTGGCTTGGGTAGTCTGAATCAGCCCAGTCCCTGGAAGAGACAGGGTTAGAAATGGACTTTGGTGATGCCGATTTTGGCTGGAAAACCAGCAGATAGTAGAAAGCTGGGAGTGGAAGGGGGGAAAGGCAGGTAAGGCATGGAACCTCCTGAACATCACTGCCTTAGAACTGAAATTGCTTTAAAGTATTTTTGACCAGCCATCATAAGGAATTTCTGATTTTGAACACAAAAATGAAGTTGTAGGTGAAAAGATTTAAGATTTTAAATCTGTTCTATGGGTTTTTTATTTATTTCTTTGTTTACTTTTATTTGCAAACACTTCAGTAATTTCCACATTTGAGGAGGAGTGTAGAAATGCTTGGTAAATAAATTTGTGCTCCTTCCTGTTTAATAATTAAGGACACCAGTTATTGAATTGTGTCTTACATTAGAAGATTAGTTTTGCGTATTTTTTTACTCCTAACAAAGTTTATCTGTATATTATCTTCTCTGGTGAATATGGAAATTAAGAGCAACTTGACAAATTGATCTTTTTAATTTCCGGAAGAGTAGTACATCCTTTTGCTTAGAAAGAAAAGCTTGAATTTCATAATTAATTTTAAATTTAATCTACTTTTTGTGTGTGTCTTGCATTTGGGAGGGCAGAGAGCAGTAAGAATATAGAAAAAAGAAGAAATAATTACTAAAGGAGCAGCAGACTTTCAGTCATAGAAATGTATTCATGTTATCTCCCAAGAAGGGAAATTAAATATTTAGTATCTAACTGTAGACTTCCATACACTTTTAGTTGTAATTTTAAGTTGCAATTTACAATAATAGTACAAAATTATACTATGGTTCTTTGAGATGGCATGCTTCATGAGGTGTATTTTCAGTTTGACAGACGATAAAAGACAAGATAAGAATATGATAAGGAAAAACCTTAGCCGTAGGGAACTGAAGTTATAAAGGAGACAATTTATGTGGTTCAAGCAGGACAGTGTGGAAAGTTTCGGAGAGCAAGGTCAACAAAGATCATTCTAAAAATGATATGTCTATATTTAGTTTATTTTAGTGGAACTAGAAGTAGTTGGGTCCTTGTAGGGTATGGCTTTGTCTGGCCAGGTTTAGCTGAGCTGCTTCATTCCTCTGTTACTTGCTGGTAAAATGAAACAGATTATCTTAAGGAATGGAGAGACTGGAGTTGTGGATGACGGATAGATGAGTGTTAATGAAAGCAAGACACACTAGTGATTAGGACAGTGATTGTATCAGGAACATATGAGAAACAGTCATTTTTTCCCCTTAGGCATGTGTCCCACTGATGACAGGATCAAATTCAATTCCACAAAATAATTTGCTGATTTTGTGGTTTCTTCTCAAGCATGAGTAGCAAGCACTGTGTTTCTAAATGAAGGATGTAGTATCAATAATGTTAATGAAAAGAGAGAAATCTGTATTCCCCATTTCTGAAGAGAATTGTATAGAAATTACAAAAGATGACACTGCAACTGTAAAAGTAAAGATGAATGCTGAAGGTTCACCCCGTTTAGGTCATCATATTCTCAGAGGCAATACTCCTCACATCCTGAGATGAGTACAAATGAGGAAAAATACTAGACCATGTCATAAATTATGCCAGCCTGCTCAAATAAGATCTTTAAAGACGTCTGATACTGTGAGATGTTTACTGCAATGGCATTACAAGATCTTTTTGAACTCATGCTCTGAAAGTGATAGTTCAATGGCAATGCAAATAAAAATTTAATCTTTTTGTCTAGGTAATTATTACTTTTTAAAGAATTTTGATAGGGGAAAAAAAGGTTAGCTGAAATCCTAACTCAGTTTAAATTTGCATACACGACTATTTCTATGATAGTTTAGGCAAAAGACTCTGACCCACAATCTTTATTTCCATTATTGTAATTTTTAGCAAATGCTATCTTGAATAACTTCATGTAGCTCTAAATTTAAAACCTGAGTTTCTTTAAATAAGTTTTGCTATATGGAAATAGACAAGATAGTGGTAGATTTCTGGGATTGACATTATGTATAATTCAGTAATACACTGTGTAACATTCTGGTTTGAACTTTGCATGAATTTATAGATCAGATTCAGTCATAGATTCGATTAAATGTGCTCTTTGTTGTGATATATTGCATTGATGCAATGTTTACATTAGCTAAGGTTTAGATTCAGTTGATATTTCAGTTTACTTTGCATACTTATTTGCAAAAAAAAAAAAAAAGTGAAATTGTGCAGAACTAAATTTTCTCCCCAAATTGTACCAGTGTTTACTAATCCTTGATCAAAAGTTTCTGTATATGGTGCCAGCTGCCTGTCAGTGTTCCCAAATTCAAGCCTACCTCTTAAACAACAAGGAAACTAAAAACTATGGAGGGATTAATAAAAATCATGATGAAATTCTAGGGAAGTTAAGAAGTATTTTTAATGAAATCATATAAATGAAGTATGTTAAGGCCAATAAATTTCTGTGCTGCTGCTCTTGGAAAGTTTTAATGTCACATGCTGTCTCTAGAGATAACTTAAGGTAAATAAAAAGCAGTGGATGGAAGGATTCTTCTTTTTTTATAAGCCTTCTGGCATTTATAGTTCATCCTTTTTTACAGCAAAATTGGAATTAGAAGTTATCCAAGCATTGCACAAGATAATTTTTTTTCTTATTAGAAATTTAACATGCAAACAATTTAACAGAATGAGAGAAAGCTGGGGATAATCTGATAGGATTTCAAGATATGACATCACGGTTTATTATTTTTTTTTCTCCTTGTGGGAGGACTTAAAAATGGATTTTTCATGGTGGAAAAATTAGAACAGTTGTAGTTTACTGATATCTTTTTTGAATTTATTGTATTTTCTATGTTGGGAGATATTAAGCATTAAATTGTAGGAAAAAATGGTATATGCTTTTGCAATTGTTTAATAAACAAATGAAATGATTAAACCAAGAGATGAAATTGGTAATTTGTAAAGCTTTGTAATAATTTTGTATTTGGAGAAAAGTGATGTCTTCTACACTAACATTGTTGTAGATGTCAAATGAAAGACAATCCTAAGAGTCATCCAAATATGGAGTGGATTATTTATTGCTAATGCTGCTATTTTTATTTGTTAGATCACATTATTTTGAGGTATTCAAACAGGATACTTTTCTATCCATGACAGTGAAATAAACATTGTCTCTGAAGTAAAAAATTTCTTAAGGCCTGGTTTCAGGAGAGTTTACCCTTATTACGTCAATTTTTTTTTTTAATTTCGGGTAGGAATGTTTGAGTTCCTTTCTGTGACCCAAGGAAGTAATAAAATGCTAAATAAAATCCTATTTCTTCAAACAAATTCACTTTCTTTGGAATTTTCTTATTAGATGTTGCCTTACCAGTAATTGTACAAGATCACTGCAGATTAAAAACAGAATAGAGGGCTAACACCTGTATTGATGCTTTGGAGAATGTGTGAACTATTGAAGGTCCTTTAAAAGCTGGAACTAAAGAAGGGAAGTGTGGAAAATAAGGCAAGGTAAATATTTGATTGCATATGACATTTAACTGGGACGCTAAAAAGGGCTGATAAATCTGAGATGAGCTAACAAGGGATCTTATATTTTGTTGCTGAAATGAGGCATGCGGGAGAGAAGGGCATATGCATTACCTTTATGGGCAAGACAAAGAAAAGTCCTTGTTTTGAATAATAAACAGGTCACGTATACATCTATGTGGTCTTGTGTGTGTGTTGTCTCTGGTGCGTCTTCAATTTCTTTCAGTACCAAGAGCCTATAGCATCTTGCCTGAACCTCCCTCGTAGTGATGTGGGAGGCATTGAAAGTAGTACCTCTGTAGCACTGGCTTGTAGGGGCCAAAGATGAAGCTGTCACCAGCAGTTCAAGAGTCGAGTTACCACTGCTGTCATTCTCACTACTAATTCTTCACTTCCAGCAGCATTATAGATCTATGATATCAAGTCATTTTCTTGAGTGCCTGTGCACTAAGCTGAATGACTCCTCTGTACACCTCTTTCAATAAATGATTCTGCTCATGCTTGAAAGGAAAATTAGCCCTGCCCGTCTCTGTGTTTACCTTGCCTATCTACTGGGTTATTGGATTCCTGATGTGCCACAGCAGAGCAAAGTTGCACTTGCTATCGCTGCTTGGCGCTGGGTGTTCTGGTTACTTTATCACATGGGAAGAGGAAAGGATGTAGATTTATCTCACTCCAGGAAGATATCTTGATTTTTTTATTCCCTTGAGGCCTCCTTATCTTCCAGGAGATTATCTCCAAGCGATTTGTGTTTCTCTTTAAGTCAGGATGGAAGCAGGCCAGGATGTGAATGGTGATAGACTCCATTAAATGATGAGATGAAATAGCTGATACCTCAGAGCAAAAGTGTAGAAAAAGCATTCAGTGATGCTTTTCCAGGCTGACCTCCAGGCCTCAGAGCCTGCATGTAGGGGTCTACAGGTCAGTAGTGTCAGGCTTTTTTTTTTCCTTTCATGAGTGCATTGAGTTATTTTTTGACCTAATGTAAAACTTATGACATCTGCAGTACCCTATGACGAAGTTCCAAAACCTTTGCTGATAACTGAACACACAATGGCTTATTTATTTTAATTTGATACTTTATTTATTTTGCATTGGAAAAGACTGTTACACTTCCTCCATGATACTTAAGATTCTTAAGATTTTTTTGGCTCTATTGTATTCCCTCTCGGTCTTCTCTGCATCTGGAAGATTCTCAGTCTATTTAGGTGTTCCACAAAGTCTTTGATTGTCCTTGTTGCCACTGTGTATTTCACTGTTCTGAAGTACTCTTCAGAAAAGTGGTGGCCAAATGGTAGAGATGATGTGGGTTTATAGTGGCCCAATGGTGTTTTCAGTTTTTTTTTTTTTTTTAACTCTTCCCTTTCAGAATAAATCCTCGTTTTATTTTGGTTATTATTCTGTGCCAAGATGGCAATTACATACAGCTATAACAATCCATAGGTTGTGTTCCTGCATATTAATAACCAATACATAGTCCATTGTTATGTGTATAATCAGTAATTTGGTCTTTTTTCCTAGTGTCTATCACTTTAC
Source organism: Penelope pileata (assembly GCA_013396635.1). Taxonomy (NCBI): domain Eukaryota; kingdom Metazoa; phylum Chordata; class Aves; order Galliformes; family Cracidae; genus Penelope; species Penelope pileata. Next base: position 293,467 of record WBMW01001714.1, read on the forward strand.
ATTTACCTAAGTTAGATTTCATCTATCTTTTTTATTGTTGCTTTGAGAACTTCAAATTAATTCTATTCTGTTGTTCTTGTTTAATTGGAAGTCAAGGAAAAAGGAGAAATAGCTAAATGATAGGATTGGGCAGGTTGGCATTTTGCACTTCCATAGATGTTGCCTACAGTCTTGAGATCAGTTATTGTCAGTACCTTTGTTTTCCAGAAATGTAGAAAGAGAAGGAAAGGACGTGGATGGAAAATAAAGCAATGACTCAAATTATCTATAGTTTGTTTGAATTACAAGAATATGTATTTGTATGTTGGTTACAGACCAAATTTGAAACTGGTAGCTTTACCAGGGATATAAAGTAAGGAAGAGGCACCCAAAGGGATGTGTTATTTCAGTGTTGGAAATGCACACTTTCTGATTAAAGACACAATGGAAAGTGCTGCTACCCAACAAGGCTCCACAAAGTGCTACACTTGAGAGCAAGACCAAAGGAAAAGATCTGCCCTGGAAGGGCACAGTAGAAAGGGGATGCAGCTGTTCATAAATCCCTTTCATTTTGGTTCTTCTTTCTGAAATTTCTTTATTGTTAATGTTAAGCTGTGTTTTAGTAAAAAATAGTTTTACTAATTCAAAGCTGTTGTGTCTCAAGCCTAGCAGGCAGCTCAGCACTATGTTCACTTTACCCAGATGGAATGGGGGTGGGATGGGGGAGGAAACTGGAGAGGTAAAAGTGTAAGAGCTGATGGGTTGGCATAAAGACAGTTTGCCAGGTAAAGCAAAAGCCACACATGCAAGCAAAGCACAACAAGGAATTCATTCATTTCTTTCCCTCAGCAGGCAGATGTTCAGCAACTTCCAGGAATGCGAGGTTCCTCATGTCTAACAGTTTCTTGGGAAGACAAATGCTATTGCTTTGAACATCCCCCATTCCTCCCTCTTTACCCCAACTTTTACTGCCAAGCATGACACCCATGTGGTATGGAATGTCCCTTTGGCCAGTTTAGGTCAGCTGTCCTGGGTCTGTCCCCCCAGCTCCTCGCTGGCAGGGCAGCACGAGAAGCTGAAATGTCCTCGGCTCTGCGCAGCACTGCTCAGCAACAGATAGAACATCACTGTGTTATCACCACTGTTTTCATCAAAAATCCGAAGCAAGATATTGTACAAATCCGTACAAAGAAAATTGACTCTATCCCAGCGAAAGACGTGATAAAAACCCTTGTAGTACTTTTGGCTTGTACAATTGAAAGAAAAGCTGTACGTGGATCCATCTCAAAGTCGTGGTTGATGTAAAGCCTAATTACAGTCACAGTGATGGATGTGAGAAATTCTCTCATTCTGTTAGCAATTGCAGATGTAGTCTAGCGTGGTCACTAGTTTATTGGAACTGTCTTGTGTTCACTTGTGGAAATGTCACAGATTTCAGCAACTAATTTAAAAAAAAAAAGCTTTTTCTATAGGTTTCTAGGATAATTACTGTAGAAGTTCTAGCTAGTGTAAATAATGTGTCTCTTTGCATAAGAACTTACTGGCAGACACAGAGAAAATTGTAAATTGATTTGCCACTATGTTTTCTTCCTGTATTTCAGTTGTTGGTTATAAGAGAAGTTTGAGGAAATTATTGTCCTTCTAAATATGATTTTTAGGCCTTTATAGAGGACAACATTATTGAAGGGCTGTTTGTTCTGCAGGTGTTGCAGGTTATGTTGGCTTGCACTCAGAATTAATGCCAAGAGGACAGAGCAATTGCACCTTAATGGGGAAAAAAAAGGGATGAATAGATCTTAGAATGCATGAGCAGGGAGATGATAGAAATAGTAGGCTCTTGTTAGTCCTTGATTTGTTCTTTCACCTGCAGTTCCTTCATGGGTGAAGTGGGGAAAAATGTTTCGCTATGAATTCTACACAGGAAGCAAGAAATTACAGACTGATGATAATAAATTAGATCTCACAGTGCAAGCTGGAGTATTAATAGAGTGGCTGTGTAGACTAGAAGCAGCCCGCATAGTCTGCTCTCAGGCATTAGAAAGCTGGAACTGCAGTGATAAGAATTATTGAAAAAACAATATTACACAGTGGAGTTATGTTAAGGTAAATAGCAAATTTAAAATGTCGGATGTAAACAGGCAGTAAGAAACTACTAATAACAACCACAACATAGCCACAAGAGACAAACTCACAATGCTTTTTATGTGGCTGCAGAGGTGATAGGATGCTGAGGAAAACCTTGGGCATGCAGCTGAGGATTAGCAGGAGAAAGTTATCACCTATTGGCCAGATATTTGAGTGCAGTATACAAAACCAAAAACTACTTGGGTTTTAAGAATGAATATACTGTGACAGGGGACAAGTGGTCATATTGAATGCTTTCCGTGTCTCTGTAATGAATGAAAGTGATGATGACATTTAGAAGCATAGAATATCCCAAGCTGGAAGACACCCATAAGGATCACGGAGTCCAACTCCATTTCCTCAGGGATGAAGTTAGGGATCTGGATAGGCTGGATAGCTGGTCTGAGGCCAACGGGATGAGGTTCAATAAGGCCAAGTGCCGGGTCCTGCACTTTGGCCACAATAACCCCATGCAACGTTATAGGCTTGGGGCAGAATGCCTTGAAGACTGTGTAGAGGAAAAGGACCTGGGGGTGTTGGTTGATGCTCGGCTGAACATGAGCCGACAGTGTGCCCAGGTGGCCAGGAAGGCCAATGGCATCCTGGCCTGTATTAGAAATAGTGTAACCAGCAGGAGCAGGGAGGTGATCATCCCCCTGTACTCAGCTCTGGTGTGGCCGCACCTCGAGTGCTGTGTTCAGCTTTGGGCCCCTCACTACAAGAAAGACATTGAGGCCCCTGAACTTGTTCAGAGAAGGGCAACAAAACTGGTGAGGGGTCTGGAGCACAAGTCTTATGAGGAGTGGCTGAGGGAGCTGGGATTGTTGAGCCTGGAGAAGAGGAGGCTCAGGGGAGACCTCATCGCACTCTACAACTTCCTGAAGGGAGGCTG